>CAIIXF020000280.1:5000-93363 GCA_903813345.2 Owenia fusiformis | reverse complement strand
ATCATCGTCATCAAGGTCGTTCCAGTCTTCATCTGTGAAGCCAACAAAGAGGGCATCATTCTCATCTTGGACAACTGAGCCATCTTTGTCCAATGACCGATCATCCTCATCAAGGTCGTTCCAGTCTTCATCTGTGAAGCCAACAAAGAGGGCATCATTCTCATCTTGGACAGCTGAGCCATCTTTGTCCCATGGCCGAACATCGTCATCATACCAGCCTGGGAAGTCACATAAGGTACCATCAGTTTCATCCTCATCTGCTACATTATCTGCGACTCGTGGCCGACCACCAGATAAACAATCAAAGGTTCTAGTATCATCTTCATCTGTTTCTGCGTCAAAATCATCAGTATCGCATGGCCGATCATCATACCCCTCTTCTTCTATAAAGATCCCGAAGATCTCGACTTCAAAAACCTCATCCAAACTGTCCGCATCTCTCAAACGCCCTTCAACAAAACCACACCAGTCATCATCAAAGTCCTTGTCGCCTTCCTCTCCTAATCCATCCAAGCTTGGACCATCAACATCTGGACAACACTCATCTTCGGGGACCCTAGAACTAGTTCCCTCAAACATTGGATTTATCAAAGAGCCCATCAAATCTGCCGCAACCCAGTCTCCTAGCTCAACTGGGAAGAAAAGGAAGGTGGTGACCACTGATGCTGCTAAGTCCAAACGTCCTAAGTTGGGTTCTAAAAGCCTGAGAGTCACCATTAATAGACTGACTCTGGAAGACATCCAGAAGGCCACCAAGTCTTCAGAAGAGCAGACCTTGGATGAGGAACTAAATGTTAAACCTCAGGATATAATCCAGCTAGAAATACCTGATGAGGAGATCTCGCGGCCAAGTGGTGGAAAACTTCTCATGAAATCTTCACTCAAATGGAAGAGGCAATCCTATTATATGAAGGACACGACAAACAGTGAAACGCAGTACCAGCGATCAGACGTTGATGACAGGAGAAGTAAAGTCTTATATGGAAGAGGATGGTGTCCCGCTGCCACTCCAGGGGACCTGTTTTCGACGCTAATACCAGATGGCCAACAATTCATGCCTGTTGACTACTCAATGAAGAAACACAATTAAAACATGTGACATTCAATATCAATCATGAGAGACATTTCATAATTAAGAGACATTACCAGTTACAGTGTAACTCGAAACTAAATTACCTGGGTTTTCTTTTATTATCACCAAATTTAATTCTTTGTTCGGGGTCGAACAAACTAAAGGGGGGATATTGTAAAAACCCGGTAATTTATTTTCAATTTCAATCTTTATTTTTCTTGCAAATGGTTGGGAGTTATAGTCTTTCCGCTCTTTGAATCCATTATATTTACCTTCCGATTTCTTTATTCTTTCCAGGTTTGTTGATCCATCAATTACTTTCGTAGGAACACGTAAAAATGTAATTTTGATCCAAAATTTAATTATTTGTTTACAATGGCCGCCATGTTGCCTAATCTCGAGGACTCAAAATTGGTTTCTTTTAAAAACCTACGAAATGATCGATCAACATCCCTTTTCTTTTTCTGAGGTGTTATTCATTATTTATATAACTTCTTTATGTAGCTTTCTGTTCATTTTTGTATTCGATAACTTGTTACGTTTTGTAAAACATTTTTGTAAATAGCTTTGAGACTAGTTCCGGCATTCTGGTTGGATAGTTTCTAGCAATACACAGGGCTATATTTTTCCGCTCGAATATTTCGAACTTCGCTTAAAGGATTTATCTTTGGGAACATTAAGATGTCCGAAAACTCTGCTGTATCTCAGGTGAATATATTGAAAATTATTGTTAAGTTAGATAGCATAATTAATTCTTTGATTGAACTTTCCATGTTAAGTTAGTGTGATTAATTCACGGGAAAACTCCCTCATGGAACTTTTACTTTTATCCGTCCCGTGTTATTTTCTCCGAGGAAATGGGCCTTAAAGTGAGCCTACATGACATTCTGTCATGTTATCCTCAACCGGGACATATTTGTAGCTATTCTTATTTTCTTATATCGGGATTAATTTGAAGCTTTTGGTTTTAACTTCGAAATTAATTAAAACTCAATCATTCCCGTGCAAACTATTCATGAAGCACAGTGCTTTAATCTTAAACAAACTTCAGCATTTGATTCAAACAATGGAATTTCTTTCTCACTTTAAAGAAACAATTGAAACAATTCTTTTAAAATCATTGCTCTTTTAAATCAAAGCCAAGATTAATTAAATTTCAATTCTGAATTTGCACAATTAGAATTAATCCAAGGGCAGGGTTTTCCAGTATTGGGATCGAGCTTCGTGTGTGGACCCGGAGCCGTGACCATAGCGTGACTACACCGCATTTCAATCAATTCAGCTATTGTGCTTATAAGATTACAAATTCATACATAAAGATATTTCAATATCTATGCAATCTTCCATTTAAATTTCAATAAAGCCAAAATTCCAAAATGCCTTTGAAGACTGGTTTTTGGATTAAAAATGTTTCTATAACATGATTTAAAATTGCTCTTTTTCCTACACCTAAACGGCCTCCGAAGTCGTTCTGGGTGCATCCTATCACTAAAATGTGAATGATCAAATGTTGCATAATCTTTGCACATCTCGTGTACATAGGACAAATATATCAAAAACTTGTAATCTTTAATAGTAGGATATAACTCAGTTTTCCAATCAAACACTCCCTTCAAAAATTATTCCGTTTGTGCATTCTTACTTTAATTAGTTGGTTTGAAACCCTTTGTTTGGCCGTCGAAGGCTTACTTTAATTAGTTGACCTTCATTGCATCATTAATATGTCATTGCCTTAATTGTGCCGTGATTTCAATATCAATCTCACCTTTTACCCTTGATATCATGAACAATACAAAATTATACCGTTTAATTGGAAAACCATTTTATTAGACTTATGTTCGCTAACATGTTTGTAAATTTGTAATTAGTTGTCATACTGATTACCACTTAATGGAGGTTCATTAGCTTAAACATTCTCAATTGTGTATTTACTCCACAGCATTACTTCCTAAACACTCAAGTATTGAGTATATAAATTCTTGATTTTGGGAATTATTATCTTTACAATCATTGAATGTTGTTTTTATATTTTATACATTTTTCTAACTTTAAAATAAAAACATTGATATGCATATATTCTACTTTAATTATCTGTTTTGTGTATGTTTATTGTATTTGAAGAGCTCTGTAGGAATGCCCATTTAAATGCAAAATTCAATTATTAAAACCTATTGTCATAACTTCAAAACATATCTTTACAACCCATCGTTACATCATAGCTCCCAGCTATTCAATTCATGTCCTGGATCAATACTATTCATCTATACAAATTGGGCCAAACCATTACCTCACAAGTCGCATTATTTAATGACAGCTTAGTAGCCATCAGCTTGCCATACACACACGCCATCTTTTAAACCCTTATATAGTTATTCATTCTCACTTGTACCAGTCGGCTAGCCATAATTATGCGCCATCTATCTAAGCTGGTGAAAATATTCACATGTTCATACACGCCATCTTTTATACTATTTAGTTATCTACTATTTATAAACGTATGACATTGCACCTTATCAATATCAATTAACATATTATAATGCATAATTAAGCCCTTGCATTTAATTACAAACATAAGTTAGCCCTTACAAAGTTAATACCCAGTTATCATTATCCACTGAGGTACTTTCTCAATCTATCCTTCCATATCCGCATATACATACATAAGAATATTCTAAACAGTAAACTGTGTATTTTGGCCACTAGAGGGCGCGGTTTACTACACATGCAATAGATTTAAAACTGATTTTGCGATGAAAATGCAAGACCTAGTCCAATGTAGCGGGTCATGTAGTCTTCGATCAGTGATCGAATCTCAGCCTACATCACATGTACATGTTCATTTGAATTCAGCGATCGTTTCAACGTTTATTGTTGAAATCTTCTCACCTCCGGTTACCGATCGATGCATCCACTAAACTCTGATTGATATTTATCTGATATAATATTTGTATTTTGATGATGAATTCATGCAGGATTTGTTCGTGAAAAGTCCCGGCGAAAACTATAAAGTGTACTTGTTTTTGACCGCGCATAATAATGAGCTAACGCTGCAGGGCCGTCGTTGATTGGTCAAATTTTACCGACATAAACATTGAGTCGGTAAAGCACGTGGCTTTCTCTTTGGTACAAGGCGGTCATAATAGAAATTAAGATAGTAAAAGAGACCGACTTGGGCAAGGCTAACTGGGTCTCAGTTTCAGGAATACTAAGTATGTATCAACTTGTTCAGGAAAATTGTCCTTTTGAAAAAAATGGGTGCGTATTTCTAATAATGGACAATTTTTTGACATTTTCTGGCTCTCTTTCTTAATCGTGTGGCACTTTTAACTTTTGGCACCCTCTCTTGTGAATTTTAAGATATTATAAAATATATGTGAACTCGGAACACTTAGGTTGTCAGAACAGTTGGGCAAGAGACAGAACACTTGGGTAGCCCAGAACAGTTGGGCTTTCACACCCGTGCTGGAATGTAGTTCGAAGTCCAACCGATAGAGGCGCTCCTAACCCGTGCTACAAATCCAACCAATCAGAGCGCTCTTAAACCGTGCTATTTTGCCGAAATATCTTTCTGGAAGTTTTGTACCGTTAGTTTGTAATCAATATAGCCGATCTGAAGGTAAGAAGTTGCTCAAAGTGAACAAGACTAAGCGAGGATCAAACAGGGTAATGATTTTTTCTGATAAATTCAACATAAAACTTGTAATTTTCCCGTAAAGTGAGTATGATGAATTATCGCCCATTGATTTTGATTTTCAAAAAATTTCACTGCCATATTCCTATTGTACATAAATGACTTTCGTTTATCTTGAATTAGTTCTAGTTTGGCTAATAAAGTGTGTGACCTCTTATATGTTGATGCTTCTCGAGACCCTATCTACAAGACTTACATGTATGACTGGCACAATCGTCACCATGTTATCAAGTATTTTTATGGAGACCCTATCTGTTGCAAGACCTATGCCTGGCACAACCGTCACCATGTTATTAAGTAATTTTAAGTTTCGCAAGGATCCTGCCATGACCGTGGAAGTGTTATCGTGATAGCCTGGTATAACAGTGACAATGCTATATTATATCGCATGGTCTGTCATGACCGTGGTAATGTTAAAGCCTGATATGACCGTGACAATACTATACTATATTGCAAGGCCTGACATGACCGTGGTAATGTTAAAGCCTGATATGACGGTGACAATGGTTACAAGGCCTGTCATGACCATCATAATGTTAAAGCCTGATATGACCATGACAATGGTTGCAAGGCCTGTCATGACTGTGGTAATGTTAAAGCACAATATGACCGTGACAATGGTTATATTAGTGACATTTAGTAGCATGAGAATACTGTAATCGAAAACGTCATCATTTATCTACCTTAAATATGTAAATCTAGGATACTACTACTACTTTAACTCATAATTCATTTCCACAAACTATAATTCTAATCTCATTCAAGAACGTGAACATTGTCACAGTTATATCAGGCTTTAACATTACCACGGTCATGACAGGCCTTGCAATATAATATAGCATTGGCACGGTTATACCAGGCTTTCACGATAACAATACCACGGTCATGGCAGGATCCTTGCGAAACCTAAAAACACTTAATAACATGTCGACGGTTGTGCCAGGCATAAGTCTTGCAATAGATAGCATGTGTTTTTATGTTGCACAATGATCCTGCCATGACCGTGGTAGTGTTATCGTGAAAGCCTGGTATAACCTTGACAATGTAATATTATATTGCAAGGCCAGTGTCATAACCGTGGTAATGTTAAACCCTGATATGACCGCGACAGTGCTTTATTATAAATAAGGCCTGATATGACTGTGACAATGTTTCTCGTTCTTGAATGAGATTAAAATTATAGTGTTCGGAAATGAATTATGAGTTAAATGATTCTAAAATTTTATGTATCGATGTGCGTGAGTACCATGTTCATGTATAGAAGTCTAGATTCACATATTTAAGGTAGTTAATCATTCTATGAAATTTGCAATGCTACTAAATGCTATTTAATATAACCATTGTCACAGTCATATTGTGCTTTAACATTACCACGGTCGTGACAGGCCTTGCAACCATTGCGACTGTCATATCAGGCTTAAACATTACCACAGTCATGACAGGCCTTGCAATATAATATAGCATTGTCACGGTTATACCAGGCTTTCACGATAATACCACCACGACCATGGCAAGATCCTTGCGAAACTTAAGAACACTTAATAACATGGTGACAGTTGTGCTAGGCATAAGTCTTGCAATAGATAGCATGTGTGCTTCTCTGCCATAGTATTTTCAAAAAGATACATTGTAACATGGCTGAAATTCATTATAAGAGGGCACAGGGTTATTGCACAAAAAAAACTAAATAATCTGAAATATCCAAATGTCATTCATGTACAATATCAATATACTTTTCCAAATATTATTGCACAATGGTCTCCTGATTTCTTATTTTTGGGGACGGGACCACGGACGGGCTGTCCAAAAATTCAAGTAAAAATGTCAATCAGAATCAGTATTGTCGAGTTCCCTAAGAGATCTCTTGTCTTAACTTATGTCTTAACTTATGTTTAAGCTTATCTCCATAATGTGGAGTTGATCAGCCAGCCACCCAGCAAGCCAGCCATCCAGCCACCCAGCAAGCCAGCCAGCAAGCCACTTACTCAGTCACTTAGTAAGTCACTTACTTCCTTAGTCATTATCTCACTCTCAATCAGAAGTTCAGTAACTCATTCACTCTCTCAATCAGTCTCTCTATGTGAGAGTTCATATGTTGGAATATTGATTGAAATAATCCTACTTCATTTGGAATTATTCACAATTGCTGTTTTCTACTTTTTGAGTTTAAAAGAGGAATCTAGTATAATAATTTGAGTTTTTTAGAGATCTGTTAATTTCAACAAATGAATGGATTAATAGAGAGAAACATGTGAATCCATTGAGGATTGCATCAAAATACCAAGCATACATACTCAAACTTAGCAAGAGCTGCTCAAATGTTTTAGATCTAAATTATGAACCCCATTTTGTACTTTCAGAAGATGAATGTATGTCTGAGATGCGATGTCCTGGTGTTTAAGAAGAGGAAATGTACTATTATGTGAGTATTAAAAATATATATTCATTCTGAATTTTCCAACATTTCCAAGAGTTTTCATAAGCCATGATTCTGAATAATCACAACCTTTATGTTGATTTAATGTACTCTTTGGGTGTGCCTTAGTCCTTGATGTGTCCACCTTTCTTTTGAATGTATTGTTAGAAAGATATTTGTGTGCAATGATGATATGGAAATGATGACTGCATAAGGTTGCAGAGATTTTTGGGAAGATGTTCTCAGCTTGGCAACTCAACACTATTCAGTACATCTTTTAAAACTAAAAAATGGAGAGAGCTGTTAAATGTGATGTTGATTTTTTTATAAATCAGATGGTTTCCATAAAGTCATGTTACGTTAAGTCATGTTTTTAATTGATCTGCATTTGTAACCATTAATTAAAGACCACAGTTTCTTCTATTTAATAGCATATTCAGTGTTCTCCCTAATTTTTCAAAAGTGAGCGGTAAAATTTTGAATGAAAATTAATGGGTGGTGACAGTATTATTACAGTGGTGCAAAATTAAATAAAAAAGTGCCTTAAAAAAATCGGCTATTACAAACAGTAACAGAGTAAAGTTGCAAATTACTTAATTCCACTCATTAATAACGAATAGTATCAGTTATAAGTTCTTTGAATTCTATATGTTATTTTCTATCAATATAGCTAGCTTCAATTAAATCATCTGAAAAAGCTCAAGCTAAATCCCCATTTACACAATGTTGAAAAACCTTTAAAGATTAAAAATTCATTTACTCTTTTAAGTGTCACAATTTTAATGTTAAATCACAATCAATATGTCAATAGGTTCATTTAATTAGATGCAACTGGCAGTGATCTCCCCAGCATAAAGCAAGATGGGCGCAGCAACCACCTGAAAATATGCTTGCACCCACCTGAAAATCAGTTTGCACCCACATAAAAATGAAAAAAATCATTGGCATATCTCACCAATTTTTGTCTAAATTGTGAAAATGAGAGTTTTTGCACCCACCTGAGTGCCACCCACTGAGATTAATTATGCAAATATACTCTAAGGCATTCAGTGATCTCCCCAGCATTATTTTTCAAGCGCGGGGGGGGGGGTTATCAAGTGTTCCTGAGTTACTGAGTTTAATTATCAACTCACAAATTTGTGGAAAGGATGAGTCTGGATATATGCCCTTTTGGTCCCTCAGTTAAATGTATGTGATAAGTATATTTAATTATTTTTCAAATTTTGAATTTCCCGCCAGTTTAATTTGAAGGGGGAAAAACAAGATAGCTGCCATTTGATGTAAGAAATATCAGAACAAAAGTAGCTTCACTTTCACAATGAGCAATGATATTTTCACAATGAGCACAGTTTTCTGGTTTAGGTTTAGACATATTACTCCCCCATCCATTCACCCCCCCCCCCTCTGTTCAATTTTGATTGTAGTTTATATTAGAATTACTTTAATTAGCCAGCAATGACATTCTTTTTGTGATAATATAAGTTTTGTCAAAATAATCCCTGACATGACATGTTATGACATCATCCTGAAACACTTAACTAGTCTTTACCAAAGCTTTAAACACTTGTTGTTCAATTAGGATCAATTATTTTTTTCATTAGAGGTCCAAACAAGATGTATAATGTTTTATTTCCAGACTGCATCAAGAGAGATGATAGTGTATGGATCAGAGCTTGACTCTTTGAGTGAGAATGGGTGGAGCCTATCAGTAAGCACATCTAACACCAGAGTAGCCAACCTTGCCTCACAGATAATTTCCAGGTATTTTACAAAGATCTGTTATCACTGGTAACCCACTCCGAATGTCCAAGGTACGATTTTTCTTTTTTCCTTATTTCACACATTATAGGCAGAATTACCACAACATTTTTATCACAAACCGACAACATATATCTATCACATATGTTTAAGAAAATGTACATATTTGCGAACAAGTAGTTCAGAAGACAACTGAATCGTCATTTTAATTCCTCACTTAAGTTACAGAAACAATATTTTGAAAAACAGTTAAGATGTGCACTTTTAACGAATATCATTTCTGTAACTAAAGTGAGGAATTAAATCGACGATTCTGTTGTCTTCCGAGCTATTTTTTCACAAACATGTACCTTTTCTAAAACATGATACACGTTTGTGTGAAAAAATGTCGTGGGGATTCTGCCTACAACGCGTGAAATTAGGAAAAAAGAAATATCATACCTTCGACGTTCCAACATTTTGTTACCGAAACGAACCTTTTCGGTAACCATCGTAATCGAGTGGATCACCAGTGTGTTATTAATATTTTGGATATAAAAATGTGTAAAATTGCAATATTAACACAATATTACTACATAATTCTTGTTTTATATTCTCACTTTTTTGATGAATATGGAGTGCATTTAAAGACAACTAGCTTCAAACCCTCACAAAACTACATGCAACTGGGTCTTAGTCATCATAAAAACATGTCATTCCTCAAACACAATGAGTAACACTTAATTGTCCTATCTGTAGGTACCATGCACTAGTTAGTAGCTGTAAGAAACAGTGTATGAAACAGGAAAAGGCTGTGATTGAACATGAGGGCTATGGAAGACTATACAAGGCTTTGTAACAGAGCCTAGATGACCTCGAGGCCAAACTTAGAAGCAATACATTCACACAGGGGGACAGATCACCTGTGCATGCTAAATTACAGAATGTCCAGGTATGTTCAATGAAAGTCTGGATCTTTATTTCAATGAATAATTTTAATATTTAATTTCCAAATATTTTGTTATGTATTCATTTCAGAACTTACTGTCCTACAAGGAAGAAGAAAATCATAATCTTAGAGCTAAATCACCCAAAGTTACATTAAATCACAAAGTCTCATATTTTATACACATCTCACTGACATTATCCACATATTTGTTCAAGTCACTGCCATATACAATGCATACAGTTATCTGCTCAGCATTAAAGCAAGAAGGCATAGCACCCACCTGAGAATTTTAAAACCAGCTTTATTTCATCTTCCTAAAAATTCATTTGCACCCACTTAAAAATGAGAAAAATCATGAAAAATGGGCATAGTTTTACCAGTTTTGGTCTGAATTGTGAAATGAGAATTTTGCACCAACTTGATTAAAAATGCCTTATCTGGTGCCTGATAATTAAAATCCTGAAAATATGGCAAATTGCCATGTTTCTAGTTTTATAGTTACTTCAATTGATTCAATGTAGCAATTTGTGACATTGATTTATAGGAATCAGATATATGATAATTATGTAAGTTTGGTCGATCTTTCCATTGATATATTAAACTTGATACCATCTATTTTGATTTTGGCTGTAGAGGGGGGGGGGGCAGGGCTTATTTGACAGTTAAGAATAGCATTTTAGAGTCATATTACCGTTTGAATTTTGGAAGCTACTCTAGCTTTATCAATATGCAAATCTAAAATTTTATGAATCATGTTTTCACAGAACACAAGTAATTCGCATATATCTTTTGAAGCTGACACTTATGAGTGAGAAAAGTTTGGTAGACAGAAGGAGGGAGAAATTCTCAGAGTTGCTGACACAGAGTGGTGACCCTCATTTTACCTGAGAGAAGAACCTTGTTGTTGAGAGATACCACATGCTTCTCGACAAAGTGGAGGTATGATCTACAGATACTTTATATGATGCACTGTTACATTGAGTAATTTTAATATTACTGGTACAAAAATAAACTTCCAACATTGAGGATGAGTTGATTATAGGATCAATTGTCTTAGGGATGAGTTGTCTTGGGGATCAATTGACTTTGGGATGAGTTGGTTCTTGGCAACCAGTTGTCTTGGAAATCAGTTGTCATGGGGACTAATTGACCCTGCAATCTATCGTGTACAAATGTATATGTAAATCAGGGTGTTTGTTCTTGCAAATGGATATCCATTTGATCTCATTTCTTTAATCTGATCTCTCTTTAAGGATTTATTAAGGGAATGTGACAATGTATTGTCAAACCACATATACCAAGAGGCACTGGACCATGTCACAGAATGAATAGATGGAGAAACCACTGAATAACCTGGAGGGGGATAGGCACACCACACAAGCTCAATTACTCAAGGTAAATTTTGGGATATTTTACAGAATGAAGCCGAAATTATACACAGGGTGTTCCATAAAAATTGTATTCCCACATACTTGAACCCTCAACCCTTATAAACAGATGTCTCAAAAGAAATTGTAGAGATTATCCAAAGTTACATTTCTCTCTCATATGTACGAGTGAAGGTCTTCTTATTTGCTATTAAAAACCCTCTCGTAGTTATACAGTACAAATGTATTTCTCTAATATATTTTACATTCAAAATATTACAAGTTCAATGCCAACGGAGAATGAAAAATGCAACTCATTTAAAATTATCAGGCGTAATTGCTCAGATTATTAAAGCTCAAAGCTAAAACTAAAAGCAAACAAAGTGACTGTAAGTAAATGAAAGTATAATTTCTCCAAAAAGGATATTCCTGTACAAATAGAGGATGGTCAGAGCCTGCTTCATACCATGCAGACACGGGGAGAGAAAACTCTGACAAATTTCTTGGTATTGGGTCGAGACACCATCCGGCAAAACCTTCACTACGATTATGAAACTTTAACAAAACGACTCGCAGATACCAAGGGCACATTAGAGAGCTGTCTCCTGGAGTTGTCACAAGGCATTTTCACGAATAAGTGACACTTTTCCATTTCAAAATGTCAAAAATTTTTTTTCAAGTTTTCCTTATTGTTTATGAAGATTTTTACACTTTCATATGTCGGGCTTCTGATGATGTAAAAATTCCTAAGTATCCGCATCTGGAAATTTACAAAATACTGTCATCTTTATAGGTACTGAAATTGGCATTATGGACAATACACTATCAATATGCTCACAAACCAACATTCAAAACAGGAATATTTTTGTTTCTGACATATCATTGATAACACATTTTGTACAACAACTGGCTGCAAAATATGAAGAAAAAGTAATATTTGTTTTGAACATATCTACCTCCTCAAGTCACATTATTAGATAAATTCACATTGCAGCCCCAACAAAAGTATCCAATTTTGTGGATTATTCCGTGGTCTTTCAATTGCTATCCACTGAATTATCTGTGTTTGTTTCAAAATCTGTCAATTCATGTTTAAATGATGAAAGAGATAGCATTACGGACACCTCAAATTTGCTTGTTTTAAATTCTTTTAAGTCTTAGGTCGCAAAAGTAAGTTTTGTTTGAAGATATATATATACAAAAACCTTTTCGTAACAATTATTGATCAAAATATTTGAATATGTATGGTTAATGAACTTTATTTAGCCCTATTGCCTAGGTATACAATATTCATGTAGACATACATTGAATTTTATAAAGAAATGTATGATTTAACAGCATATATACTTTAAATTGAGCAAGATAACAAGAGGAAAACAATCTGTACCCGGACTGAACAATTTATGAAGTGAAATCACTTGGATATGGTCCTATTTAATTATTAATTAATTAGAGTCATTTTATCTCAAACCTGGATATCTCAGTTTACCACTGATTACTATACCCTTGTTTTTGTTGCAATTTGGTATATTTGTTTTGACTAGAATGTTATATGGTAATATCGTTCTATTGGAACCATATTACTGTTTTAGTTTTGTCCAACACATTAGTCTTGCTTCAAGACACATACCCGCCAAACCAGGCAATATCAATGAACACAAGCTTAAGGAAAGAACAAGGCAAGGTGAAAAATTGACTACACGACAAACTTTAAGGTGTAGCAAATCAAATGACACAAACAATTTAAAATAAATATATAAAATTGAAAATGAATTATGCTTTTCATATATTTAACCAAAATGAACTCGAAGCACCCTTGCTGCTTTGTTTTTGGGTACTTGCTGTTCTTTGGTCTAGTTATCACAAAAGATTATAAAACTCATCATCTCCACTCTACAAGTAAAGTACATTGTGTTTATATGAATTCAAATATCATTGTTTTTGATGCGATGTTTTTTTGATACTTGAGTCATTTCAGAATGTGTTTTCAATTTAAACTCATTTCAGTACAATGCGTTTAAACCTTTGGACTATATCACTATTAGATATATTGCCTTTTTAGTGCAACATTTTTAAATTTTTCTTTCTGGTACATGTTTCCTCTTATTTTCTTTTGCTGGTTTGTATTTTTAACCTAATATCTTTTTCCTCCTCTGCATACTTTGTTTTCTCCATTTCTTACTTATAAAAGTTAATTACTACTTTGAAAATAAGTTATTTTTGCTTTAAACATTAAATCAATAGGCTTGAGGTGTCCGTAATGTTTTTTAAAAACTATTTATTCTTTGCATTTGTTTCCATTTATTTCTAAAAACTAAATCTAGTTTTGACTCGATATGCCTAGTAAAGACTTGGAATTTAAAATCAATTTTAATTAATTTCTGCCTCATTTTTAATCAGTACTGATGTTTGTAAAATGGACCCCCGTAGCTTATGATAAAAAAGATTTCAAATATTTTCAGTGGCAATACCAGTTTAAATTTAATAAACATGTGTAGAAAGACAAATTGTGAATATTCAACAGTGATTTTGGGGATAAAGTAAGCTGATTTCACAATTTGAATTGATAAATTATGTAGCATTACGGACACCTCACTACATTTCTGACACCATATCTGCTTCTGGATCAGAAAATAAAAGGTCAATCATTGTTAAATTATTATTTGATTGATAAGTTGTGTTCATTTCATTAAAAAATAACAATAGTTAAGATATAAGTACTGTGTAAATTGTAGAAACTTTGCCATTACGGACACCTCATGGTTTGTGACTCCTAAAAAATGATTCAGAACTTTTATTTGCTATTTGTTAATTAATTAATTCCAAGTGAAAAGCTTTTTACAAGTTAAATATGAATATGTTAGCAATTCAAAATCATTATATATGAAGGGAAATACTCAGCTACAGATTTTCTGTGCTAAAAAACATAAAATACCTCTCCAAAAAATGGAAAAGTGTTACAGAGTAGTCATGATATAAAAATGGTTACAACTTGGGCTATATGACAGTGTTTGAAACAATTTAAAAAACATATTAAAGATAAATGATGTAGCTACCACTTGGTATTAGAATTGTCTATCTATCTATAATATTAGCCCTTCTGTGATCATGTAAACATGGTCACAATTTAAGTGAAATGCTTGTTACACCAAAAAACAGCATATTTTGGGTCATAACTTATTGATTTTTAAAATAAGCAACAACATATATATTTTTTCATGATGTGCATATAAGAACATTATGGTACCAACTTCTAGAAAGCATTGTTTTCCTATTATACCTTAAATTGAATAAATAAGGATGCTGTTACAAAAAAATACTGAAAAGTGTCACTTATTCGTGAAAATGCCTACAGTATGGTGACCGCACAGATCAGGTGAGAATGAGTACCTTTATTCCAAAAAGTTGGGAAATGATGCTTGCACTGATTTTGAGGAAAAACACTGAAACAATTTATGCAATTTTTAAACTATCTCTTCATATGACTTGAAATAAGAAACAATTAAGGCACAGGGTGAGCCAAAAATGTTATTCTAAACAAATGTTAAAAACTAAGTCATTCAGCATTGTTTAAGATCATATTTATCACCATTAAACCTTTTCAATTTTCTTCATCTTAGAAGTATGGCTATATATTATACTAAAACTGAAGGGATTTTAGAGTAGATCACAATTATGGTATTGTTTTTCTGATTCTTTTCTCAGAAAATTAAAAATGGCTGGAATAGGCCATAACTTAGAGATATTATACTACAATGATCTATTTATTGAAGGGAAGAGTGCGATGGTAAATATTACATTGTGACTGTACAATTCATGATTTATATATGTTCGTTGGGATTCCCTACACCTTGGAGTTGCCAATTTCTAGTTGTAAATTGTGAATTGTAGGTTCTACAACATGAGTCAGAACATCCCCAGGTTCTACAACAACATGATTCAGAACATCCCAAGGTGCTACAACATGAGTCAGAACATCTATCACCAGGTTCTACAACATGAGTCAGAACATCACCAGGTTCTACAACATGAGTCAGAACATCCCAAGGTTCTACAACAACATGAGTCAGAACTAGTGTTGTCGCGATTAATCGATACATCGCGATATACATCGCCAAAGCTGATTCTGGCGATACATTGATGTCTGAAACAAAACATCGATGTTTTAAAAAAAAAATTAATTTGCTAAAAATCACCCTTTCTTATCTTTTTTTGACGCAGATCGCTTACCTTTCTCATGACTTATTTCATTTTCCAATGTTGTCTGATATTCTTTGCTTTAAAACTGCTTTAGCTAGTTGAAATGAACCATTAATGTAAAAAAATTACTTTTACTTTCATTTCACCATTACTAGAAGTTCCCGGATGTACCAGCGTACTCTTATTAATTTGTTCTGTTCGGTATTTTAGTGCATTAGCGTTCGGTATTTCAGTGCACTTTTCTCTGACTTTTTCTCGATGTACATCGCGATGTGCATCGATGTTTACTCCTGAAAATTGCCGATGCATCGATGTACGATTATGGCACATCGCGACAACACTAGTCAGAACATCCCAAGGTTCTACAACAACATGAGTCAGAACATCCCAAGGTTCTACAACAACATGAGTCAGAACATCCCCAGGTTCTGCAACAACATGAGTCAGAATATCCATCACCAAGTTCTACAACAACATGAGTCAGAACATCCCCAGGTTCTACAACAACAGGAGTCAGAACATCATCAGGTTCTACAACAACATGAGTCAGAACATCCCAAGGTTCTACAACAACATGAGTCAGAACATCCCCAGGATCTACAACAACAGGAGTCAGAACATCATCAGGTTCTAAAACAACATGAGTCAGAATATCCATCACCAGGTTCTACAACAACATGAGTCAGAACATACCAAGGTTCTACAACAAAATGCGTCAGAACATCATCAGGTTCTACAACAACCCGAGTCAGAACATCATCAGGTTCTACAACATGAGTTGTTTGGTTGTTTGCAAGCTAACGAAATATTGATGAAATAGTGATTAATAGAATTTATTAAGTAAATTGATCAGAAGTATTTGAATTTATAGTACCTACGAAAACATATATTTCGTGAAAAATATCACAGACTCTCGATAGCTAATACATTTTTATAGTCTCAGGGTGTTATTTAGATGGAAATCGGTGTTTGTTTCAAGGTTACAATGAATGTGTGCAAACCATCTTTTGTTGAAATGCCTTGTTAACTTTATGTAAAGATATTCATTTGCAATAACTTTGTAAAGTACATGTAGTCATTTAATAAGAGAAATCTTAAATGGATGAATTGTGGTGCCCCAATAAGTGGAGAGTATAAGATTTCTACTTGGCGAATAAATATGAACACTGTTATTTCAATACAGGATATATCATGCAAAAAAACTGGAGATTGGTTAGCTCATTACATTTGGAAGATCTTAAAGATATTCAATTAGTGGTTCTTACACAGTTTGCCTCTGAGAATAACAAGGCGTCTGTTGTTGGTAAATATTGGATTTCTTCTAAAAATTCAAAAATTGAAGTAGCATTAAGCGGTTCTTTTGTTTATTGTATTTTTGAGTTTTTGAGGGCTTCCATTGACATTTAATCATGGGGTTATGGAAATTGTTTTTTCTTGTCAAATTTAACCAGTAATTGCATTATTCATTATGTAGGCATTTTAGTTTATGTGGACATACCTGAATCGGTGCATTTTCTGTTGTGTTATTGCCAACTCAAGGGTATGATATTGAGAAAAATATCGATTATGATCCTTTTAGCTGTGATCACTTAGGTTTTCATACTCTACAGCTACTATTTTTATTTGCATTAAACATGTTGAAAATCATCACTCACTATAATATATCAATCAGTTCTGTTAATCAAAATCAATGTGTTAATATTGAGACAAAATTCAATAAAAAAGTCACATTTGCACTCATTGGAATTGTGCGCTC
Organism: Owenia fusiformis; assembly: GCA_903813345.2. NCBI lineage: Eukaryota > Metazoa > Annelida > Polychaeta > Sabellida > Oweniidae > Owenia > Owenia fusiformis. Next base: position 76,175 of record CAIIXF020000280.1, on the reverse strand, counting down.
ATTAGAGATAATATTACAGGTATATGTATTACATTTTTTATATCTTATATACTACAGTAAAACCTGTTTTAGTGCGCACCTCCCTCTAGTTATCACCACTTAAGAGAGATTTCACATCGACGCCTGTATATAATCCCATCTAGTTAGAAAATACCTACCGTGAACACTTTTTGTGGCTCAATAGGTGGTCACTATTTACAGGTTTTACAGTATTTGAATTTATTGGAATATATGTAAATGTGCCTTTATTTGTGATCGATGTACAATGGACTTGATGTTTCAATACTGAATGCATACATTTTTGGCTTTTGCAAAATATATATTGTCACTAGTCCACAGTAGGGGCAATAGGAATTAGCCACATCCAAAAATGGAGACAAAATTAATGTTTATGTTCAGGATTGAAGTGAGTCAACAGGTATATGCATAATTATAAAACTTTATAAATCGCTTGATAAAATGAATAGTCACATGGGTTGACCTTGAAATGGCATGTGTAAATAGTTATTTGCAATAGAAATAAATAAATCCGTACATCAAACTTTCTTTATTAGTTTATTTGGTCCAGACTTGAATACAGCATCAACTCCAAATACTTCAATGTAGTTCAAGGCCAGCTATTATCAGAAATTATAACATTAATTAAAACCTCATCTAATCCCAAATACCTTTGAACACGTAAACTTGAACAGATAAGGATTCCAACTCCTAATTGCTATAGCCAATTCATCTTCGAGAACAAATTTTATTCTATTTGAGAGCCTATATCGGCATGAATTCAAACTGACAGAAAGGTAAAAGGTCGGGCAATTAATCCAATTCATTAATACCAAAGGATGCTACATCCCGGGTTTAGAGTGTTTTGCATTTCGTTCAGTTTATGGCGCCTCTCACTGGCAAAAGTTAAAATAGCACTGGTTTCGAGACTATTTAAATACGGGTCAAGGGATGCAGGATAAATGAGTCGGAGGATGATATATCTCCTGGGTTTTATACAGCATTTTATTGTTTTAAGTTAAAATCTGGGCTGTAGCCGGGATTTGACGGGGGGGGGGGGGGGGTCATTTTTATAAAAATCCAAGGGATTCACTTTTGAAATGGCCAAAAAATGACCAAAACCCTTGAAAAAGTGCTCAGCTGCATGGTTTTGAAAGCATTTTTGGCAATGGTAGAAGGTCCTGGCTACGGGCCTGTTACATAAGTTTGTTAATGATAGATTCAAACTGATAGCATGGTCGGTCATACGGGGGTCCTATCCTTAAATCCATAAATACTCTGATAGGACGCTGTCCCGGGGTTTTTGTGTCGTTTCGTTCAGTAAATAGCACTGGTTGCGAGACTATTTTAGTACGTGTTTCGTATCCATATATACTCTGATAGGACGCTGTCCCGGGATTTTCGTGTCGTTTCGTTCAGTAAATAGCACTGGTTGCGAGACTATTTCAGTACGTGCTTCCGAGCACTGGCGTAGCTAGGATTTCTCAAGGGGGGGTGCATGAGGCAAATTTTTCAGATTAATGAGGCAAATTTTTTCTTTCAATGAGGCAAAAAATCGAAAGCGCGGCAAAAAGTGTCAATGGGACAAAATCTACTCACACATCATGTATAGTGCATAAAGTAACATTCACATCATCTAGATTACTAATATTTCAAACTGATTTATTTATTAGCCATATCAGATATCACATTGTGATTAACCATTGTGAATAACTATCAAAAACATGACTTAGATATGGTTTATTAAGACATGTTATACTCTTTTGAACAGCCATAATAATCAAAACTTGTCTCATGACAATGCAGTAAAATACTGAATATTGGCAACTCTTTTTAACCTCTTTATAATTCTTTAAATGGACCTAACAATGAGTCTTAATCAAAACAAAATTGTATAGATACCATTGCAAGGCTATGTACTCTGTAACAGTAAGTCTCACTGATTTGATACCCCATACTCTGTTACAGTAAGTCTCACTGATTTGGCACCCCATGGCACCATTGCAATATTATTAAAGATTACATTTCACAAAAAAGCATTTTAAAAGGAAAGGATCAAGATCTTAAATATCATTTTACAAGGAAATGACATTTTAAATATCATGGCAATTTAATGCAATGCAGTATATGTACAACCTTTAAATACTGAAAATTCCTTTAATTTGACATCAACTTGAGGATGTTCAATTCAGCCTTGTATTACATACCTAGCGAAGCATTTGTATGGAAGTCAATGGTAAAGTTAGCGAGCTATATCCACCGATATTGCCCGATTACCCCGATATAGCCCGCTTACCTCGTTTTGATATTAGATTTCTTTAATAACCATGATAATATCATGACGTCACGTCATTGATACAAAGTAACCATGGGAACAAAGGCATGTAATACATCAGTTATGTCACTATGACGTGAAATATGCCTTCGTTCTTGCCCAAATATAGAGCCTCCCAAGGTCGGCCGATATTGGGAGAACTCAGGCATATTTCACGTCATAGTGACATAACCTCTAAATATAGCTTTTAGATTACAACAAACAAAAAGTCATGTTACATATAACTAATGAATTGACTGGTGATATATCAGTCAATGCTAGGACATATTTCTTACTAATATTTTGACAAAACAGTTGACAAAGTTTTCTACAGATATTTTCACTTACAATCTGTAACTTGTTACATGTATTGTATGTAAGTAAATAGCACCAACATATTCTAAAGAAACCACCATAATACTGTTGTTTGTTGACTAGTCACATAGTTAAAGATAGAATCAGATCTATAAGAAGTGACAAAACTACAAAAACAAAAAAATGTATCTCTTACAATCTGTTATAAAACTCCCAAAATATAAATGAAAAGGAATGATATGAGCCTGGTAAAATTGAGACAATTTTTTGTAGACAGTGACTTCTTCCTAGATCTGAATCTATCGTTACTCTTCACTCATACAAAAGACTGGTCAATTTTAACCTCCTTGGATGCAAAAATGCAAATAAATCTGCTACTTTATCCAAAGAAATGTCATGGTCATAGTGAATAAATATCATAGCTAAATCTGAAAGTCTCTCCTCTGTCATTGTGGTTCTGATCCTGGCAAACGCCTTCAAATGCTGACGCACTTGCCCTGCCTTTAATGAGGTAAATCCCGGGAATATGATTTGTATATAGATAATCTATATTAAATACAGGAGAGTTCAGCACATGACGAAAGGAAAATAAAGTGAAATAGGCTTAAAAGAATCAGATGTATTGGTTCCATACCTATAGAGACACAACTCTGGCGAATATTTTAATAAGTGGCAGTTGTAAAAATACACAATCGTGAAAAGTGAAACTCAGGAATGGGGGAAATATATTTAAGAGAAAGGGGTGTCAGCTTAGCAGACAACTTTTGAGTGGTTGGCTTCTTCCATATAAATACGCAAAATATGCGAAACATGTTTATTTAAATGTATCTTGTTAAAAATTGGTGTATGCATCTTGATTATTCATCAACAGAAAAGAGGAGAGAATTTGTAACGAATCCTTCCACCCCCACACTAATAATGGACACGACCACGCTAACACAGCAATATTCTTCTCAAAAAACTTGAAAATTAATCGTCTTGTTCCTTCTGTTCTGGTTTTTATTTTTTAGTATTTTTACGCTCAAAAAGTAACTATTACTTACATTCATCACCTCTACAAATCATCCTCTCACAACTAATCCAAATTATATCGTAATCTGTAGAAATAAATTGGAGCATTTACAGAAGATTTGTGCTCAACTGTGCTTTTCATTCAGTGTTGAAGGCGGGATAAAATTTCTTGCGCAAATTTGAAAAGGTTGCGCAATACACTAAAAGTATCATGGTCAAATTTATTCGCGCAATGCTACAACCGGAAGTTTATGAGAACGAAACATTCTCTCTCTCTCATTTGTAATAGATCTTGGGTATTAATCAGAGTGACATTCCAGGTTCTCGTATGGAAAGTGGCGTCAAAGCCATGGAGAAAGTGCTACAAATAACTTGAGGCAAAATATTCACGTTTTTTCTGAGGCAAATAAAAAAAAGTGACGAGTCAAATTTTGTAAAAAGCGACGAGGCAAAACTCAAGGGGGGGTGCAAGCGCACCCGACGCGACCCCCTGGCGACGGCCATGCTTCGAAAACCATCAGCACGGGTTTAAGAAACCCGGGTTCTGTCAGTGTTTGCCATCGACCCTTTCTCACTATTTCTCGTGTAGATATATTGCATAACTTTCTCAGATATATCCTGTATATTAAATACATTAAATAACATTATATATGTTAGTCTCAGCCTAGACAGTATATATATCAATTTTATTGGATAATGCCATGGGCTTTCCCACGATAATGCGTAAATTCGAATGAACTTGAAATGAAATTCAACATCCAAAATGTGTTAATTTGATCATCCACCGTGTAACTAAAAGCATATTCATGGCCTATTTGCCTTAAAATACGATTGTGATTATGATTTCGAATTCTGTTCTCCATATGTAAAATCTAGAAACATAACAGAGTTAAGTTACACGAAATTCAGCCAACTTGAACATGAAGTCTTGTCAATTTACTTAATCGTTGATTTCTAGGTTTATTAGAATTAAAAGAACGAACGTTTCATCAAACGAGTCCTATATTCAATATCTATTCGTTGGGCCCATTCTTTAAATGTAACTATATTCTTTTAACTTTAAAAGTATCTGTTTAGTGCTACTTTAACATATATTCATTATTTTTATCCGCACAACAGTATCAAACGTTAATGCACAACTAGCCATGCCAAGACATGGCCACTACCCTCGTCCAAAGTAAAATACAAGGTCCTCATTCTTTAATGATTATGTTTCAATTGATTTAGTTTAGTGATTTAAATGTAGGAAAATGAGTCGCTGTGATGTCATATCTGGTGCAGCAATTTCAGAGTCACTGCAAAAAATTGAAACATCAGTCGGATCATAAGACTAAATAAAAAAGCTATTTAGGGATGAATAACATTCGGTGAAATCCGTGATATCGTTATATTATTCGTTAATTGTCAAAGCTGCGCCCATTTCTCGGTGCAGGCAGATATAAGGCGGCCAGACTGGGCATACACAAAATGTATTGTATGTGCTCCTTAGGTTGCACTCGGGTGCTATCAACATCGAACACACACACGTTTAAGATACACAGAGATAATTAAGGGATGAGTGACAAAGGGATGTTAAAAACAGGTGGCTATTGCAATTGATATTTTAATGTAACTTTAGTATGTAAGAATCTTTTCATCAATAAAAATAACATCTTAGATGTTCAGATGTCTGATGACAAAAAGCTCAATTTTCCTTGATGTCGTGGTCAATGGGACTTTAACACGTGAACTAATGTTTTTTATTTTTTTGTTTTAAAGTCACTTATAGCAAACCTAATCTAACAATTATCTCACTATATGCTTATGACATATTCATGTATACGTTGTTTGTCTTTTTTTCAAATCAACCCACGGAAATATGCAATACACCAAGTTAAAAAAGTGGTACGAATCATAAAAGCGACGTTGGGTGTTTCACTAGTAATTTTTATATGAAAAATCTAGAAATATCACCCAAATTAAACTATGACTATTCAAAAGAAGACATTCAAATCTATATTATGTAAAAAAATCAAATTTGTCCGAAGCAGGGATAACGCTCAATTAGAGTGACGAACTTTGTTCTCCAAACCGAGAATGGTCTTTTATGAAAAAAGTTATGAAAACACATCACCAGATCATGTAAAGCTGTTTTACCTAAAAGATCGTTTTATCTTCACCCTTCGATTGGATTTCATGAAAAAAATATTTTTATGAAAAAATAGGATTTGTAGGATATCGACGCTCTAACATGTAGTTTTAATCACACGCAGGTATCTGGTTTTATTGCGTGTAGAATGTATCGATATCAGGACCGCTACATGCCAGTGACCTTGCTCCTTTCTGTCGTATTAAAAAAGCAAAAATAACATATCACGGTGGGGTGCGAACCACTCGCCTGGGACTTGGTTATTCACTAGTACCATAGGCGTTCATCTATTCTGGATACAACTGACGAGTTGTATTTACGTGCAGTCAAAAGTGAAGATCATTTTGAATTGACGCTCGGTATAAATATATAATACTTTTATCCTTTCGTATCGGTTGCACGTTAGCCTCATGGCTAACGTGCCTAGCTTCCATGCTCTAGGTTAGTCGATCGAGACCCGTTCATGGCGAATTTTTTGATTTGCTTGTTGTAAAGATATAATAAGTAGGGCAAAATCCAGAAAAAGTAGATCAAAAATACTCCAATGGAGTATAAAATTGTCACCAGGATTCCGAAATGAGACGAATGTAAACTCGTTAAATCTCGGTAGATGAAGTAGGTCAGAAAATCCGGATTAATCCGAACAAGGTTCGGAAATCTTCGTCATAAGAAGTAGATCAAAAATACTCCAATGGAGTATAAAATTGTCACCAGGATTCCGAAATGAGACGAATGTAAACTCGTTAAATCTCGGTAGATGAAGTAGGTCAGAAAATCCGGATTAATCCGAACAAGGAATTCGGGAATCTTCGTCATAAGAAGTAGATTAAAAATACTCCCAATGGAGTATAAAATTGTCCCCAATATTCCGAAATACGACGAATCGAATCGGCAAACTTCGGTAAAATAATGAAGTGCATAAAAACCGAAATGATCCGATGAACGTTCGGATAAAATCGTGAACAGGTGTCAGGGGTTTCCCCTCATCTTTCCCCACATTGTTCTAAAAGCCTTATATGGATTTATCACGTAACATTCAAAATGACGTTCCTATATGGTTCTATGGGTTCGAACACGTGACCAAATATACCAAATAAAAATTTTACCTTGACCACTGGATGGGATTTCATAGAAAATATCCAAGAAAACCTATCCTCGTGATCCTTAAATCACTTAAATTCGATCATTTTATTTTCACCCCTTGATGTAATTTTATGAAAGAAGTCATGAAAACACATCATCATGTAAGGGTTTTCACCTAAATTAGCTCGTTTTATCTTGAGCCTTCAATTGAATTTCTTGAAGAAATATTTTATGAAAAAATATCATCATGTTATGATTTGTATTTAAATAAGACCGTTTCATCTAAATACTTGGATAATATTTCATAAAAAATGCACTTTAAAATTTTTCAGAATTTGCCTTAATTTATCAATGTAATGAAAGTATAAGATTAACTCTCAAATAGCGTTCTATTTTAACCTTTTTATTGAAATCAATACAGGACTCGCTCTCTAAATATCCAATAAAAATTCAACCCTTGGATGTGATTTCGTTGGAAAAAAAATATGTCAAGTCCAGAATCAAATGATTTGTCCAGAACCTCTTAAGATCCTGTTAAACATAAAATCCATCCTAACAAAATATGGACTGGATGATGTTATCTACAGATATGATATTGACTGGTATCAGGCTTTTATCAAAATATCAGTGAGATCAAGAAAGGCTTAATAATTTTAAATCTGCATTGAATGAAAAGTCTTCACTCTCACTGTATCGATGTCTAAATCCCCATCCCTTTTTAAAAAACTACCTGACCACAGATTTTGACTTCTATGGGCAAAAATTAAAGTTCAAAGCTAGATCAGGTTGTTTTGGCTTAAAAACAGAATACGAAAAATGGGGACAGGGAAATGAAATATGTACGTTATGTGATAAAAATGTAAAAGACACCATCCAACATAGACTTTTTGTATGCCCTTTCTTTGGTAATGATAGAAATACTTTTTATAAAAATGTTATTGAAAAATGTAATCCAGCACTATCGTCAGGTCTGCTATCAGCCAGTGTGGGGCCTTAGGTGAGGACATTTTTTCATTGTGGGGACGAGAAGAAGCTTTTAAGTTCGATAAATGTGTAAAGGGTCTTTTAAAATGTGTATATAAACCCCAGACCCAATAACATGTTTTAGTTTCTTATATATAATGCCTGTAAACTGATATATGCTTTTAAATGTGTTGCCAATGTCTGGAAGAACCATTTGTGTTCCGCTGTAATAAAAGCGTTTCCAATAAATAAATAAAAAAATAAAAATAAAATATATAGAACATAGCATATACCAAAAACACCAATGTGACTTTTTCCAAGTTTGTGACGTCAAACTTACCTAAGATTGCCAAACTGACCAAAATCAGGTTGCTCTGTAAAAGTATGCAGACAAAAGTCTTTATATATAAAATGCTAATTATGAGCAGAATGTGTTATTAAATATACAAAAAATGTACTCTGAATGTCCTCATACATTTTACTAACAGCCCTGAACCATGTTGTACTCCACTTAACCCTTTCCTGACCAAAATTATTTGAGGAATTCAGAAATATGTTGTCACAATAAGCACTGCTTTCCTTAATATAATATATCAATGTTCGGTGCATTATGATTCAGAATTATTGCAATAAAATGGAAATATGATAGATTATTTTGAATTAAATACCAAAAGTTTATCAAGAATATTCAGAAAATAAACCCCTGAGAAAATCATATTGACACATTAGTCACAAAATTATACTTATTGATGTCATTGGGCAGGAAAGGGGTAAATATTAAGGAAATATGGCATAACAATGAACACTTAGGCAATACTGTTCTAAGACCCAATGTAAGGACTTTTGCATTGTTATTATACAGCTTTCAGTGACACCTTTATTTTATGAAATATACAACTCTCATGAACAGGATCATTTGTAAAGTCTATAACATATTCTGATTGCTCATTATTAGCATATTATATATAATTACCTTTGTCCACTTAGTTTTGCAGAGCAGCCTGACTTTGGTCAGTTTGGCAATCTTAGGTAAGTTTGACGTCACAAACTTGGAAAAAGTCACATCGGTGTTTTTGGTATATGCTATGTTCTATATGTGATATTTTAAGTAAAAATCAATCAATTGTCTCCAAATTTTCACAGAGGGTGTATTATATGCCTCAAATTATGCGTGGAAAGTTTCATTAAGTTTACTTGCCTTATACAAAAGTTATTCAAGGGTTTTCTCAATAGGAAAAAACTTTTGATACAGAGGGTATATGAAATACTTTTAAATAATTTCCGCATTAAATTGTTGTTAATCAGTCAACATTACATAAAAGACCGTGTTTTTTACGGAATGATTTCAATGATTGATTTATGAGAAAAACATTGTTGAATTCAGTTCTCCATATTGATACCACTCCTTTTATATACTAATATTCGAAGTTGTATTGTAAATACTAATGGATCAAAAACAGAGTATTTTGACCTTGAACGCTCAATGAGGCAGGGCTGTAGCATTTCTTCACTTATGTATATTTTATGTGCTGAAATACTTGCTTGTCGAATTTGGCAAGATAAGGATGTTAATGTACGATTGCCTGGTTACAAGGAAATCAAAATAGCTCAATTACCTGATGATACACAACTTTGTTCCTTGGCAATTATAGATCATTTGATTTTGAAAAGTTATCTGGCCTAGCAGTAAATAAAAAAGACTGAGGCCATGTTCTAATTTTTTCTTCAACATGTATTGTAATGACTTCAGTATGAATGAAATGTCCCTTGGTCTTCTGGTCTTGGATTGTGATATTGGTTCTTGAATGGTGGGGGAAAGGGGGTATTAGACATTGTTTCTTTTCACGTTAGATAATGGTTTTGGGCTATATGGGGTTTGTTTTTCTTGACTGGTATGCACTTAGAGATTGCCTTTTCTTGATAAGTTACATTACAACTTTTGGTCCCTTCCCTTTGGCACTAGTGCTTATATATTTATTGGAAAAAATCCAGAAAACAGAAATTATAAGTTAGCTGATATACAAGGGAAAAAAGAGCCAATAAAAGCTCTTGGTGTTTATTTTTGTACTGATATTGTAAAAGCGAATTTAAAGTCAGAGTTAATCATATTAAAAACCAAACCACAATATGGAAAAAACGTAAATTAACGATACATGGAAAGATCACAATCATAAACACATCAGCACTGTCAAAAATATTATATTCAGGAACAGTGAAATGTACGCCATGTGAAGAAAAAGCAGAATTAGAAAAATCAATGTATGAATTTATTTGGTAAACCAGATAAAGTCAACTTAAATAGGTTCATATGAACAATATATATAGAGATATATACTCCTCAAAAAAAGTTAAGGATCATCAGTGGTTTTCCTCATAGGTTTACATGTTAACCCCCATATTTGTTTGAACGACTATTTTCTAAGCGTGGAACAAAAGAAATCTCAATGAAGAAAATAAATATGTATCTTGATTCTATTCCCTATTAAGTCCGCAACATTTCAATGTTATATCTCCATTACATTGGGTCAAAATTTGATGTCAAAATTGATGAATTTCATGAAATTTAACAAAAATGGCAGATCCCATGTTAAACAAATGGGGAATGGGTTGCCATATGAGGAACGATCCATCCATCTGTTTGCTCTCAAACTTGAAATTGTAAGAGATAATTCAATTTGCTAAATTGTCCACTCGACGAAAATATGATTTAATTGTCCAGGCTTTACAAAAGTTAATGGTTTCAAATTAAATAATTTTTTAATGTTCCTCTTATTGAAATAACACTGGTGGTTCAGTGAGGTGGTCAAAATTACTCGCTAATTTTAACAACATAAGCGAGACATTTAGCATGTAAAATGTAAAATCATTCAATTTTCTACTTAGAAAGTATTTTTAATAAATGTTTTACTGGATAGATATTCCAAAATCTGAGTTGCCCCTAAGCCACCCTTCCCCATTTGTTAAACATGGGATCTGCCATTTTTGTTAAATTTCATGAAATTCATCAATTTTGACATCAAATTTTGACCCAATGTAATGGAGATATAACATTGAAACGTTGCGGACTTCATAGCGAATAGAATCAAGATACAGATTTATTTACTTTATTGGGATTTCTTTTGTTCCCCGCTTAGAAAATAGTTGTTCAAACAAATATGGGGGTTAACATGTAAACCTACGAGGAAAACCACTGCTCCTTAAGTTATTTTTAGGAGTATATATATACAATATATAAAAGCACTAGTGCCAAAGGAAAATGACTAAAAGTTGTAATGGAACTTAGCAAGAAAAAGCAAACTCTAAGTGCATACCAGTTTATACCAAGGTGGTTATAAAATTAACAGTTTATTGTGTAAATGGGCAAAGAATTTACTGGAAACCAATGATAATTCATGGAGCATTTTGCCCAAACATTATATTAACAAAATATGTGGAAATGATGTACTTTTAAAAGTAAGTGCCACTTTTAGCAATGTTCAAAAGTATATACACACATTTTACAAAGATGTATTAAAGTCTTGGATTTCTTTTAATAACTCAGCATATAAAGTAATTGATAAAGTAGCTCAAAGTGTATGGCTGAATAAAGATTTTCAGTACAAGAACAAATGTATCATTTTAGAACGTTTGGTTAAAAAAGACATCTTTTACTTTCAAGATATTTTTGATGTTGAAAATAATCTTTTGTCTTTAAATGATCTCAATATAAAAACTGTTATTAATTGCACCTTGGAGTATAACATTTTAAGAGGAACTCTGTACAAAAGAGAGACATTTAGTGTCAAAACTCTTACAACAAAACAAGTTTTGTAATGAAAATAAAGATGATTTAACTCACAGATTTATAACATGCAATTTTGTACTCCCAATATGGGACTTTATAAGAAACGATTGTGAAATAAGTTTAAATGTACAAACCATCTTTAAAGGTATTTTAGGTAAAGGAAAAGAGTATCTTAATCAAGTAATACTTGTTGCTAAGTGGACAATCCACAAGCAAACGTTTGTACCAGAATTGTACCAAAATAATAATATTTTACATAATCTTAAAATGGAACTTGATAAAAGAAACATTGCATTGCAATTGTAAAATTTTAAAATGATATGAAATTAAATTATAAATATAAAAAATGTCGTTCAAACGGATGGAGTCTCGAACTCCGATCGCGAAATTGCACACATCAATCTAGACGCATTGGGGACGCCAAGCTGATACAGATTATAGCGCGGACGACGAATCGAACTATGAGAAAGGGGTTTACATATTTCGAGGAAAGCGGTTTTAAAAAATCGGGGCAGGATTGGACCAATCAATGACATTGCCACAGGATGTACCAGTGGAATGGCCTCATTTTTATGTGTATAGACAGATTGTAAATCACCAAACAATTTCATAATGATGAGAGATATTCAGTCAGAAGTTATATCGATCTAGTGTCGAAAGACGTTTGAAAAAGCTAAACGAAATATAAGGGGCAGTCGATTTGGAAATGTCGCTTATCTTCAACATAATTAAATACACAGTCCCATCCGCAAACGATGGGGCATTGTTTTTATCCAAAATGAAAGCGTCCCCGCTGACTATCTCACCAACTGTACGATAGATTTTCGTGTGAACTATACTCGATCGTTTATTTTTTGATCAAAATGTGCAATTTATTTATTTGCAAGTTATTTTTTTGCTAGTTTTATTGGATCTTTCTTGTTTGTGAAAACGTTTTTGGAATAATGTTTCTTAAAACCTAGGGTTACTTTCAATGAACCGTGACATAAAAGGGGAGGTTGTACTCAATTTGAAAATATGCATGTAAATTCAGATTTTTCTCAAAACACAATAGGTAATTCGATTAGGGTTCGATATATGATTTACATAGAAAAATCAAAATTAAGGGTTGATTGTCGTGTTTGAGATCTTTACAAGACAATGCAAATTCACATAATTTTTGAATATGAATCAAAATAGGAAATTGTCAATTGTATTTGATAACGTTAGCAGACAAATGGAAAATAATATTTCAATTGAAATCAGTTTAATTTTGGGTCCTTTACAAATTAAACCTAACAATAGTAAGAAAGATATTTAATTACCCGACATATCGATATTTATTAATGGTATGTTGTAAGTTATTTCCGCATAACAGGCGACCAAAACCCAGAATGAATTTAAACAGCCAGTAATCAGGTAATTAAACACTAACAATTCAATTCACCCATCTGAAAACCAACTTGTGCGTGGAACAAAGCACACCAGCCTGATCGGTAGCTAGATTTACCAGTACAAAATATAAACTATTTATGTTATTTCCTAATTAAACAGTCTTCACCACAAACCACACAACATAATATCACATATATTATAAGATATAGTGTAGCAAATATAGTGGGCAAACTAGTGTCCAAAGCTCGAAATGTCTCTTCCTTGAGACTTCCAACAAAGGTAGTCTTCCTTGAATCAGTCCAAGGCATCTTCTCTGTATCACACGTACATGTATCTATCTTATATGGATCTCAATCCAACAAAGTAAAGTCTTCTATTAATCAGCTCAAAGCATCTAACCTATATCACGGTTGTATCTATCTTGTATGGACAAAATGTGTTCCAGAGTTCACTTAGGCTTGTGTCCATATCCAACTATGGGTTGTATTTCTTGTATCTGTCTTATATGGATCTCAATCCAACCAAGTAGTCTTCTTGGATCAGTCCAAAGCATCTTATTTATATCACACTTGTATCTATCTTATAAGGACAACTTGTGTTCCAGCGTTCATTTAGGCGTGTGTCCATACCCTACTATGGGTTGTATTTCCTGAAATTACACAGAACTAACATTAAAAACATGCAAATATCGCATTGTCGCTCCAAGCGACTAACCCCTTTTGAGGTTGCTAAATTGTACCTGCGTTCGACGCATTATATGAATCCGTCAACCCACGATACAAATAGACTTTTACGTCAGAGTTCGAACTGTACTGCATCAGAACAACTGCTCGACGTAATGGCTGCAATGCCAAATATGATAACAATTTTTACGTCGGAGTTCCAACTGTACTACAACAGAACAACTATTCGACGCACTGGAAATAATGCCAAACATGACAACAATATTTACGTCGGAGTTCCAACTGTACTTCAACAGAACAACTATTCGACGTTCTGGTAATTATGCCAAACATGATAACAATTTTTATGTCGGAGTGCCAACTGTGCTTTAACAGAAGAACTACTCAACGTAATGGCCATAATGCCAAACATGTTCAATATAGAATGCAATTAGCTGACGAACACTTCTCTAATGTGTTCGTCACACTAATATCATCAATGTTGTTAGGAACACAACTATCATCTTAAAACCATATTAACTACTTTTTTTTTTTATTAATCATTTTTATTTCAAGTTCATATATTATAACATTTAATTTCATACAATGAAAATTCAACAAGGTTAATCAATTTAACATTTGTGTTGAACTTCGAAGTAAATATACCATACACTTATATGCAATACAAATTTGTTACAATTATTCGTAACTATTCATATATAAACAAAAAGGAAAAAGTACAATTAAAGCTGATATTGGAATGCTTTACAAAAAAAGGTGTGCAGTGGTGTAAATTATGGGATGGTGAAATATACATGTTAGTCAATCTTGGTTGCTTGTAGGAATTTTAAAGTTGCTTTCAGCAGAAGTGTATTATCTTCATTACTAAGTTCACTGTTACCATGCAAGAGCATATTTACTTTGCTAACAGAGTTAGCATCTAAGAATTTTTCTAAACAACCAATAATATGGAGATCTATAAGTAGTTGGATTCTATCATTTACAAATTGGGGGCATTTGAGGAAAAAATGAGTAGGGGTTTCATTTTCATGACCACAGTTACAGGCTGGTGAGTCAATGTTTGTAAAGTGATGAGCAAATTATTGACTTTTTAGAAATAGGTCCACTTTTAACCTGTTAAATATAATTTCAGTTTTTCTAGTGATATCAAGTGATGCTATTATATTTATACATTTTTCATTCCCGAAATGCTTTCTAAGTTTGCCTTTAAAAGTTGATATTCTATTGCAATTTCTTAAATCATTAGGCAGACCATTCCATTCTTCAATCGCAGCAAAATATGTAGTTTTTCTAAATGAAATGCTGATATTTAGAGGCACAATATACTCTCTGACAGCCCTTAGAATTCTATTTGGTTCATGTAAGTATTTATTAAATAATTCAGTGACATATGAAGCTGATAAATTGATTTAAATAGAAATGAGCAAAGATGGCTTCTTCTTCTCTCAGACAAAGTAATCCAATTTAATGTCTTCAAGACCTTATAGGTGCTTGAACCATGCAGAGCACCGGAAATTAGACAAGCTGCATTATAATGCAGTCTTTCAAGTTTGCTGGTAGCTATATTTGGAGCACTATTGTAAATTATATCAGCATAATCAATTTTACTTAGAATAAAAGAATTATATATGGTTTCCAAATGATTCGAACGAAGAATGTGAGTTAATTGTTTAAATGGATTTAAGATTGTCTGTAGTTCCTTGGTGAGCTCATTAACATGTTCCTTGAAATTAAGCTTTTGATCTAAAATAACACCAAGGTGTTTATGACTAATAGTTTTAGGAATGGGGTCACCTCCCAAATAGAGTATAGGTTCATTAACAGGGTTAGTTAAAGGTGATGTAAAAGTCAGGTCAGCACTTTTTGATGCCTTAAATTTCATTTGCCAGGTATCAGCCCAGGTTTTAATTGTATTTAGGTCAATTTGCAGATTTTGAGAGAGTAAAGGGCTTTTCTTAGAGTAAGGAAGGAAGATTGATGTATCATCTGCATAAATGAAAGTCTTACAATTTAGATTATCAGGTAGATCATTTATATATATTAAAAATATAAGCGGCCCTAATACACTGCCTTGAGGCACACCAGCATTGATAAAATCAGGTTCTGACCATTTCGAGAAAGAATTATTTACTTTAACCTTCACTTGTCTTTGTGACAGATATGAATTCATTAAAAGTAAGAGATTATTGTTGATGCCATAAGATCTCATCTTTTGTAATAGTAATTGATGCGGAACGACGTCAAAAGCGGACGCTAAATCAAGAAAGATAGTTCTTACATTGTTTCCATTATTCAATTCTTCTTGAATGCAATGAATAATATATGAAAGTTGGGAAGTGGTATTATGCTTGGGAAGAAATCCTGACTGAAAACTGTAAAAGAGGTTATTTTGGATCATGTGATTGAAAATTCTATCATAAATAATCTTTTCCAGAACTTTAGATAAGGCATTTAACAATGTGACTGGTCTATAATTGACAACTTTAGATCTATCTCCTTTCTTGTGTAGTGGAACAATAATAACCTCTTTCCAAATCTTCGGGAAACAATGAGATGTAAAAATTTTGTTAAAAAGCAAACTCAATGGTTCACATATCGTCTCAGCTGATAAAATTAGCATTCTATTATTTATTTTATCTGTCCCCTCCCCCTTTGATGCATCAAGTTGTTGAAGTAGTTTTAAAACCTCATTCTTATCAGTAAAAATATCTTCCAAGTTTAGATTACACCTTAATGGAAAATTTGGTAATGGTTCGTGTATTTGATCTACATTGTTCTTCTGAATAAAATATTTAAGAAAAAGTTCAGCTTTCTCAGAAGAAGATCCCGCAGATAGTTTAGGATTATCTAAATGTAAATAAGGCAGTGACACATTAAATGACTTTCCAAGTAGCTTCTTCAAAAGTATCCAGTAATCTGTTGAGTTTCTATTTAAATCTGATAAAGTTCCACATGTTGATTCTATATGTTTACGCTTAGCTTCATTTATCATATTTACAACACATAAGCTTTGGTCTTTGTATTTTTGAAGAAAGGTTAAATCATTTGAATGTTTAAATTTATGGTGAAGTCTATCTCGTTTATTAATTTGCTTCTTTATATCAGAATTGAACCAAGGCTGATCATTTTCTTTTATTAAAACCTCTTTATGCGGAATTGTTTCCTTAAAAATGTTGAACAAAGTATCAACAAACCTATGAGTGGAAATATGAACATTTTGAAGTTCTAAGATCTCTCCCAAGTTTGAATTAAGTATTCTTTGATTCAATATTGTTTTATTAAGTTTATCATATTGCCAAATGATTTTCTTGGTTGGAGTTTCTTTAATAATGTTCATTTTTAGGTATGTTAACAAAGTGCAATGATCAGTATTTCCTACTGGTGGTAGAACTTTATGATTAGAAATTATATTAATATTATCTGTAAAAGACAAGTCTATACATGATTTAGTAATAAAGTTGTTACGAGACTGCACTCTTGTTGGTTCATCTATAAGTTGTATAAAATTAAGATCAAATAAGATGTTGTGCAAGTTAGTCCCTGCTTCATCAACTTTATCATCTTTCCACCAAAAAGAATTAGGTGCATTAAAATCTCCATTTACTACAGTTGATCCAGGAAGTTTCTGAGCATCCTCAAGGTTTTTACCAAGTAATTTGAAATAGTCTAGTCTATTTATTTTATCTTGTGAAGGTGATCTATAAAATACTCCATAATTGAATAGTTTACCACTTACTTTAATATTTAACCAAATATTTCCTAGTGTATCATTCATTAGTTCATGAATTATTTCAGCTTCTAATGAATTATGAACATATAATATAAGACCTCGATTATTTGATCTGTAATGTTTAAGTTCAAAATTGTCAATTTTAAGATCTTTTTGTATGTCACTATTTGTCAAATTTCCCACCTCACATAGAGCAATAACTTTAATTTGTTGCTCTTTTACTTTGAACTTTAGTGCTTCAAAACGTGCTAAACTATTTGCTTTGAGACTATTAATATTAGAAAATAATATGGGTAATTCTGATATAGGACCTGGATTTTTTTCAATGTCACCAGATAAATATAATAATTGAGAGCAATCATATAAGCAATCGAGTAAAGGTGAGCCAGGAAATATCAGCAATATTAAAAGTAATTTAAATATTCTAATTAAAATCTTGAAGTATGACGTATTTGATGTAAAAGAAATATAACCGATGCAATAGTAGACAATTAAAATGATCATACTTTGATATGATAGCACTAATAAGAACATTATAGCATTCAACATAAATGAGAAATGTACATCTCCAAAAGAGCTAATTAGAAGCATTAATAAAAATAATATCAACATTACTACCAGCCATGTCTTTTGTTGCTTACTGAAGAGGGTATGGCATTTCATTTCAGTATCAAAATTCCTAGATAAATGCAAAGTGTTATTAAAGATTCCAATAATTGCCCTCCAAATTAGTACTAAAGCTGGCATTTAGCCAACACCAAGCCTTATAGATCTCCTATAAAAATATACCAAAATTCCACACCATTTGAATACACCAAAAGCACACATATTTTTGTTATTCATTTTAACAGCTTTCATTTCTTTCTGCAATGCTTGAAAAAAATGTAGAGCAAAACACAACTCACACTTGGAGAAAATTCCAAGCAAAATACTTTTAAAAGATTCTCAACTGATAAGTGAAAAAAATTTTAAACACAAAGTAGAAAACCTCCATCCCAACCCCTTTCATGTTGAGCAAAACAGATTTCATTTCCCTCTGTTGAAGCCTGAATAACACTGATCATAAACAATGTTCCCTGTTTCCACAGTAGAAAATTAAAACTAATGCACCACTTTTCCAGTAAAGTTTTTTTTAGAGAAATGTAATTCATACATGAAATGAACAAACAGACTAATGGTTCACATCATAAGGTACCCCTCCCCCTCATATATAAATATGTGGATTCACAAAGTGCAAAATACAAGCTGTGTGATACAAGGGAGGCATTACAATGTACTGTTTCCCAGGAGGCCATAGTATAGAACTTCACATACTCAAGCAAGCTGGTAGATTGTTTATAATCTTAAAGGTATAATGGTTATGAGCTGGGACAACTATATAAAGAATTAAGGTAGCCTTCTAAGAAAGCCATAATATGCTAAACTGCAACATGATTGGTTGATTCCAGTTTAAAATTAGAAACAAACCAATTTCAAATTATTCCATACTGGTATTACCAAAAAAGGAACATAAACCCAATAATATAACATATATACAAAGTGTGATATTTATACAGTGTTTTTACAGTCAAGGTAATCAAGCTGAATTCATTATAGCAAGAGAAATGCGAGTGGACTGTAATTACCCCATACAATTGAATATACAGCATGAATACTATATATGGTCATATAAACTGAAAATAAGGTGTGTCACACATTGTAGTGTTTGCAAACTGATGTGTACACTTTTTGACCTAAGTTCACTTCAGCTCAAAAAAAGGGACCTGTCAATTTCTAACATTTTATAATGTCCATTAAGGAAAAGTCAATTAACCAAGTGTCTCAAGAATAGCATTGTCCATTAAGAAGGAGGCTGCAAGGGCACTCTTTACAGCATTTATAAAGCTGGGATTTATCTTGGAATTAAAAGGCTGAAGCCTAGTCCCAGATTTGTGAACAATAATTAGGGCATTGTTTACCTCACCTTCCTCAAGAAGGCTCATGAGCTCATTACTTGCCCCAAACAAACCATCATCATCATGCCCTGTCATTAACTGGCCATCGACTGTCAATCTATAAGCATACGGTGATACACCGGTGTTCAAAGTTGCCTTCATGGCGGCAAGAGCATTTTCAGCACTGTTGATGGTATTGACTGTTGCTATAGATGCAATAAAACCATCACAGGGTTGTCCTGAAATAGAATCAGTTTGAGCACTAAATACCTTAACCGGCATTTGAAGGGGAGACTTGGAGAATGTAGGTGACACAAGGCCGTTTGAATCATAGAGACGATCCTGAACAAGTTTTACTGCCTTGGGATTTGCATCTGTGGTTTTCAAGTTCTTGAAGTTACCATACTGTGCATCACGCCTTGGTATATCCCTTGGTAGCTGTCTTGCCACTCTGATATCAGAACCTTTTAAGTTGTGCACAAACTTAAAAATTCTCTCCACACTTGATCGGTCTACAAATTTCACAACGATTGGGCGATGTCCTCTTCCTTGTTTCCCAATAGGATGGGCAATATCAATTCGAATTATCCCAGATAAATTATCCACAGAATGGAGGCTATCACGGGGAATCTTAAGTTTCGACACAAGTATATTTCCGATCAGGTTCTCATAATAACGCTGTGATCTGTCATTGTTTTGTGGGATGTTGTAGAATATCAGATTCATTTTCATAGATCTGAATCTAATATCAGAGATATCATCAGTTAGCTCGCCAAAACGCATTTTGTAATCCTGGACCGTGTTACAAAGAATGTTCACAGTAGATATTAGCTTTGCATTTGAGTCTTCCAAACGCTTAACCCTATCATCTAGGTCAGCACTTACTTCAACACTTTTTTCAACTTTAGAACACAAATCAGCTAAAGATTTATCCTGTGATGTTTGATGTTGGCTAATTTGTTTGACAGTATCCAGTATTTCTTGAAGAACGACATTATCTGTAACCCCTGTTTTTGACATTTTTGGTGCAGGACTCACTCGTTGAAGATCTATGGTGTTTTGCTTTTCTAGTTTTGGTAGGCATCAATAGAGCACAATGTGTAACAGTTATAGTCTGTTCTATTCCTTATGTAAACAAGAATAACAGGTCCCTCAAATCAATATGTCCACTCTATGTATAAATCAACTCAACTTCAGCTCCAAATATTACTAAAAGTCCATAATATTGAGACTCCTATTCTTGTCTGGTTACTCTCTATATATTCATATATCCATATATTCAGTTGTTATCAAAAATCCATATATCCAAATGCTAGGAAATTACTCAAAGTGAGGAGCAGATATTTTACATGTGCATTACATGACCTTTGACCTTTTTCATATATACTACTATTCGACGTCATGGCTATAATGTCAAGCATGACAACAATTTTTATTCAACAGAACAACTACTCAACGTAATGGCTATAATGCCAAACATAATAACAATCCTCAGTCAGAGTTCAAATATGTAATTTTACCAAGTGTATTTCTTGTCGCTGCAGGTAAAACATAACGATCACGTAGTCTATCTGAATTGACAACTTCAAAAATCAATTCACAACAATTCGTTTGATTCTTTAAAATCTAAAAATGTAATATTTCAATTTCGCTCTGCATTCTAAATACATCCGTGAACATGCCAGATTAAAATAGTTTCTTGGCATTTCATCTTTCTTCTTAAAGATTTTATCATCTTTCAAATAACTTGCTCAATTTTAACCAAAATTATATGCAGTAATAAATTTTAAACATCAATGTTTGCAAAAACATGGATCATCCAGGAAACATACCTGGATCAAAATACCCAATGTGTAAACTCAAACCATTGTCTATCTTACATCGATTTCTCTATGCTATATACAGTAAACTCTAGAAATGTACAATTATCATTTGGACCAGGAATGACACACTAAGCTCTCGCTTATTTCAAAATGTCTCAAGTATGGAGCAACTCCGCAAGTTTTTATTTAATCTTCGATAAACTATTCAACATGCAATAATCATGCATTTATCTAACAATGTAACCAAAGTAAATGTCCAAATCTGTCTACTCCCAGTCTCGAATCAAGACAAATCAACTATCTTCTAACACAAGACAAAATCGTATGGAATAAATTGCAATAAGATGGTTATTAAGCTTGTTATTATGGTCTTACTAGTGGTTATTATTGAGTAATGGTACAGGTATCCGATATGGTATTGCAGCTTACACTTAAGTAATGGTACACGTATCCTTGGATTTTAGGCCCGAATACCGAGGTTTATTTTTTTGATTATCGTGTATTATTATTTTGTGTTAATATTAGTTAACCATCTAACTATTGGCTACCATTTGCATTCGTTTGACTTCACTTCTTAAAATAGAGCTTCGTCTTCGTCTTGTAGTTTAACTACATGTAGACTCTGCACGCAGGGTAACTATTGGCATGATATTGATAACCTTGTTATATTAATATAGCGCATAGGCGTAGCCAGGGGGATGCGATGGGATGCGGTCGCACCCCCCCCCCCCCTCCATAATCAATGAAAATAGAACCATTAGATAGAAGAGAAAAGTCTTAAAATGCTTTTTTTTAAGCTTCTAGCTCGATTTTGAACGAAGTTGCACCAATTTTTTTAAAATTCAAAACAAATCTTCAAAAACATTTTTAATGCCACGATCGCACCCCTTCCCCCCCCGACTGAAAGCTGGCTACGCCACTGTAACGTGTAATCAATACGCTACATTTTGTATGTTCAATTTGTATACTAAAAACTGTTATTAATCCACAGATTTAGATGAAGACAAGATAAAAATCCGAATCAAGAAGGAAAAGGTGTCTAAGTATATAAATCTTAAGGGTAATGCATATTTGAATTAAACAGAGGCGGGTTAATTTATATTGTACTATGAATTACGCTATTATTCAAAATTGCAGCTAAGATGCCTGTTTTATGATACCCTGCGTGCAGAGTCTAGTTAAACTACGTATACACTAAGACGAAGCTCTCTTTTAAAAGAAGTGAAGTCAAACGAATGCAAAGGGTAGTTTTATGAAAAATATCACGAAAGATGTATTCTAGATATCAGTAGTATTCTCAGAAATTTATTATCCGAAACGGATAACATCTGGCCACTCAGACAAACAATCGCAGACATAGGCTAAGCTTGTTTATTTAACAGTTAGATTTGTTGACTTACCGATCCGTATTTCAATCACCGGGAAGACGTTCTTTTCACTTTGTATTTGCTTGCAGTGTAATATAAGTTGATACTTTTGTTCAAAAATGTACTTTTAATGGCCATTTTATGCCTTTTATTTTCAAATTATGTTTTGATGTAAGTGTGAAAAGTCAAGAAACGTCAACCCCGACTTTTAATTAAAAAATATTGGTTAATCACTTATGGCAAATCACAAGGTTGATGATGTCAACGGACCATGATCGTGGAAGGCTATCAATATCAGGTGTATATCGGATAGAAAATAAATATAGCTAATTTTTCGCACTGATATGATGATGACTATTCTGGCGAATCGGGTAGATATTTCTCAGTTTTTTCCGATAATAAAACTATTCATTTCTATCAATTTAACAAACAGGGTCCTTTGAATGCACATTAAAACTATAAAAGTATTTATTGGGCGTACATACTCGTTCTGTCATGTTACTTTCATTTCATTTGCAAGTTGTCCACATATTAATCCAGCGTTTTGTTTAATCAAATTTCCCGCCACTTGAGGTTTCCGACTGTAAAACTTAATATTTAATACTAACCAATGCATCAGTTAATATTTTCAGAATACAAATTTTCCATTTTTATTTCTCTGATAGATAAAATCTCATTTTGAATCTGTTCGTGTATTAAAGAGTATGTTTTTATAAAGCCGTGGTCACATTTGCTCAGATTTTCAGCACCGGCGCCCGGCCGATGAGTATTTTGTTCAAAATTGTATTCAATTCTGAACAAGATACTCAATCGGCCGGGCGCCGTAATGAAAATCGGAGCAAATGTTATCAAGTCATAACTGATGAAAAATCAAATGAGAACATGAACATGGATAATAGGGGCACTATTACGCTGCGTGCAGAGTCTAATTATAAACTACGAGAAGACGAAACTCTCATTTAAGAAGTGAAGTCGAACAAATGCAAAGGGTAGGGTACTGTAGAAGGGGATCATATAAAAGCACGATCTATTTTACAACGCCTTTAAGTTTTGTTGCCCTTTGTGCCTTTCAAAAATAAAATATCTTAATCTGATTTGTTCCACCTTTCTTTTCGCTCAGTTCTGCAATATTATGTCCATATGTTGTTTAGGATTATGTCATTTGCGAAATAGCTGTAAGACATTATGAGAATGAATATGGGAGATTCCACGATAATGTTGTTCACATGATTTTATACACATACCTGCACAACAATCGCAGACAGAAGTCTTAATATTGTCCAATAAAAAAAAGAATCTAACATTTAATGATAACAAAAGGATTAATTGCTTAGTTCTCTTTGTTTTAGTCTTTGTTTTCTTAAATGCGGAAGTGTACCAACATCACCTAGATTACATAAGAGATCATCTAACAGTCTAAAATTGCTTTTAATTGCAAGTTAATGCATTCCGACCAAAATTTGTATACCTGTAATTTGGGGGGGGGGGGGCGATGTTACACCACATAACTACAACGTTCATATAGAAATATACAATAAGCATGTCCGTATAAAAGCTAAAATTATAAAAACTCATTTCAAAGTCATTCTGTTCATGGAAGCGTCAAGTTATGAAAAACAATGCTAAACACTCAAACAAATCGACTTGATTACCTTTGAAAACTTCTTGAGAGGAAATGGACAAATGTATTTTTCTAACTCATTAGAGCGTCTGTCTGATTGAAATACTATTTTTTAAATACAAACATAAATGATTTAATCTTGGTCAGAAGTCTGAACATTGTCCAACAAAATAATAAGAATCTAACATTTAATGATTACAAAAGGATTAATTGCTATATAGTCTTTGTCTTAGTCTTTGTTTTTCTAACGGCGGAAGTGTACCAACATCACCTTGATTACAGAAGAGATCATCTTACAGTCTAAAATTGCTTTTAATTCCCGGGTTTTAATTACATTTTATGTATAGACTTTTTGCCTCTATTCTCATTTTTAAACCTGTTTCTGTTTGCTTATTTAACAATTGTGATAAATTATTCAGTTAGTGTCGAAATCAAAACAATTTTCTACTTTATAGTCCCCCCCCCTCTTGCACTGACTAAATATTAAAATAAGCCAGTCTGATTGCGAATTTACAAATCCTGTAAAAGTAGCTCCAAACCGCCTTTTAATCAGAGAAAACAATAAGTTAATTCATCTGATTGCGAAAATACGAATCAATCTGATTATCTGATCCCCATGCTATTTGATTCGTGCATTATCTACAAGTCAGTCGGGCAAGGGTGAAATTATTTCATTTGAAAACAGAAATAAATATCAGAACCCCTCTAGCATAACTATTCGGAAGAAATTCATAAAAAAATAAGGTACACAACTGATGAAGGGTCGCACACAATGCACGCACCCCTGTCCTCCTCCTCGGTGTTTGCCCACACACGACCATATTTGACAATTTTTCTAAAAGCGTTTTCCCCGGGAATATAGGTGTAGCGGTTGCCAGAAGTCGCACAGCTTGGGAGTCAGGGTATCCTGATCAATGCCTCAACGCCTGACGGGTCTGATATTTAGAGGGGGCGCAAGAATTATTAGGGCGCGGGGTAAACGTGAAAGTTGCATAAATATCCATAGGCGTAGCCAGGAGGGGGGGGGGGGGGGTGCGATGGGTGCGATAACAATAGGCTTTATATATGCTTTAATGTTTTATGTAGCATGATGCTTTTATGTAGGCTATTAATTACAGTTCTTTTTGCAATATAAAACTGGTATGTTTATGCAAATTCCGATTGGACTAATATAAAGGGATATTGTTTCATTATGTGGACTTGAGAAAGTCCGACATACTCATTGCTTACAACCCAAAACTTAAAATAGGAAGTTATCAAGATTCCAAGAACACGATCGCTACTTAAACAATACGTTTGTAAAATCCCGGCGATCGAAATGCAATCAAACTTTCGCAATCAGGTGCCTAATTAGTCTTTTGATCTCTAAAGTTTTACGACTGAACGTTTCAATGAACTCGTGAGAAGCAAACGCAATCATCATATAAACATTTTTGAAAAGTCAGTCTCGGAAGAATTTTCCAAGCATTCCCTGCTTCGATGCGTTTTTATTGCAAGGGCCGTTTAGCGCCGATAATATAATTCATTATAGGGCATTAGGGTTGTGCTTTATTTGTTTTATTTATATAATGTTATAAATGTGTACGACACTTTAATGAATTATTTTTAGGGCTACAATGCATATTTGACTTTTCCCTCTAAACGTTTAAAATTCATCTTTATACTTTTCTTAGTTTGCTTCAATAAAATTTAACATTGGATCCCAGACAGTTATCAAATTCTCAGACATTTGATTAATATAGATATTTGTACTTCCGTTGACCAGTGGTGCTGGTGTGACTGAGATTCGAATCTAATATGTTTCATTTTTATGTAAATTGAGAGGAATAAAATTTTATTTTAAGCGTTTTAACAATCTTAACGTTTGGCGTGCAGCTTAACTTAATACACAATCAAAGGTCAGAATACAGAAATAAGAACATGCCTTTTATTTGTTATTCAAGCTCCAGCAATATCCCCGTAGGTACGAACATTTTCGGGACGGAATGCGTGACATATTAGTGATTCGGGTGAAAAGTCCGAACGAAATGCGTACGTTTTTTTTTCGGCGTTCGTATTTTTGCTGTGTAGACAAACTTTTTTAGAAATTTTTCTACAGAAATTTTTTTGCTTGACAATTACCAGGTAAAATGCGTATTTGCGTGACATTTTGTGTCACGCAAAAATAATTGGCGTGACTTCAAATTCTTCAGCAAATGCGTGACAAATACGCAAATTGCGGGACAGTTGACAGGCCTGATGCCTGCATTTGGTTTTCCCACCTTTGGGAGGGAGCCAATATACACATAGATTACTTACTGGCCATGGACGGGGGGGGGGGGGGCACAGAAACGAACATTCTGGGGTCATAAGGGATACTTGGGGAAGAGGGAGGGGTGGTGGTGAATAGTGAAGTCCGGGAGTGAAGTTAAGGGGTACTGAAATCTTTCTTTTGATATTTAGTGCTTGAATGGAGACTTGTTTCCACTCCCCGCATTCTAGTAGAATTTAAATATTTGATCCAAAGGAGTTATTTTAAATCAAACTTGCATTCCGATTAATTAACACTCCAATGATTGTACCGCTTAACTTCACTATTGTCTAAGATTCACGGGACACTAAAGTATATAGTATATTTAAACTTTAGTGGTTGGATGGAGACTTGTTTCCCCACCCGGTACACTAGTAAATTTGTAAATTTTAAATATTTGATTTAGGGAGGTATTTGCAATCCAACTCTGATGATGCAAGACTAGTCAACCAAGACTAAATTATGAACTTATTATCATTTAGACTATTGAGTTCATTAAATTATAATTCCATAGATATCATATTTAATCCTGTCAACACAATAATGGTATTAATTGGCATGATATGTAGTCAGAGACGGTTTAAAAAGTTGTTTAGATTAATGATAGTATTAGGAAAAATCCTAACTCAAAGTTTTTGTTCTCTCGCAATCCAGAGCAAACCACTCGCCGGGCAAGCATTCTTTAAAAACGTGAAGTTTTCACCATGTTGAACAGTATTGAAAATTGTCCAATTTGAACCATCGCCTTGTATATTTCTGTAACTGCCCCCCCCCCCCTTGACACTCGAGTGTAAGAATCCTTTCCACACTGTCAATGGTTTTACAAAATAGTTCATGTCAGGAAGGGGAGGGGTGAGTGTAGAGAACAATCACTGACTGCGATTTGTATGATTGAACATTATACACTTATCATAAATTCGTAAAGAATAGTTTTAAAATAAACAGCTTGTTTTATTTTATGATTGGAGTGATGTATGCATAGAAGAATGACACTGGTTTTGAAATATCTTAATTATCCCATTGAATGAAGCCATCCGTCCCTCTGTCCATTCTTAACTCATACTGGTGGACTGATTTGATTTAAAGGAGAAGTCTCGGTGTAGAACGTGTACACACTAATGGGAACGAATTTTACTCATTTCTATTTAGGATTCGTTCATATACTAGCGGGGCTTTAGAGCATTTACAAACGCACGAATTGTATTGTTTTAAGGCAACTTTTATGACATATAATGTATTTAAAGCTGATTAATTTTAGATTATATTCGGTTCAATTTTACAAATAATGAATAGTATTACAGTATATCGAAAAATATACAATGATTTACATTAAATTGCGCAGACTGCAAGCAATGTACATGGTTGGCGAATTTGCATGCGCGTTCTTGATAATAAGAATTAAAGGTTGAACTTAAAAATCAAACATTTTCTTTTTTAAACATAATAAATCTTTAAATCAAGAAAATAAAAATAAGATTGATGATTGAACTTTTCATAGTCAACTGCGACTGTGTCGACGCATGTTTATTTACTTAGCTAATTAGATATGTAAAATTGTTAATACATGTAAGCTGTTCGGATAAGACATTTCTATATGATTAATAACAAATGTTATTCAGCAGAATGTTATTCAGCAGTAACAGATCTTATTAGTTATTATTCAATTTGGATAATAAATCTATTATCTCGTCGTATTGATGTTTATTATATAGTGTTTCTCGTTGTGTAAAAAATAGTCCAGGTTTTAAACCTAAATGATTATATTCGGGAAATCAATTCACCTGCCTAATCAGACTATTTAAGTATTTATTCAAAATCTTCTAATCGCTTTAGAAAAGTATCGATCGATTTTCAAACAAATCGAAAACAAGAGTGTTAAAGACGAAAAGTAAGCAAATACAACCATTATTGTAAAGTATGCGTACCAAGCATATGTCTGAATCCGACTACCCATGTATCGATTCACAACATACCATCAAAGATAACCACCCTATTCATTAATGTTATAAACAGAGATAATAGACCAAAATGTTGGTATAAACACCTTATTAGTAAACTTAAAATGCTGATATTATACAATGCACTTTTATAGACCAGCATTTCACTTCTATTTCACATAACCAGTATTCAAAGATATCGCTCCCCGATATTTTAAGCAAAAAAGCTATTTATGAACATGCAAATTAAAAATATTCTAGTAACCTTTTTGCATCTATCAACATTAACTGTTTGAGCCTCCGTGACTGAACAATAGATCTTGCAATCTTTAGTGCTCCTGCACCTATGACCAATCTAAATATGTTTAGCAAAACCCAGTATCCTTACATTAAAAAAGGATATTTGATATACTAAGCAAATCTGTTAACAACTACTTATCTTATTCATTGCTGAACCCTCCTTGTTTAGCGTTACTCACAATCCAAACATTGGCCCTCAGCGTTACTTCTTCTCATGCACCGGCGCACCTCTCGGGTAGCGTCGCATCTTTCGATGTTACTGGAACTCAAACGATCACATGGTCACTTTTCGGGTTTACATGTATAAAATCGTTTAAATCGTTTATGCAGAGCATTTTCATAAAAGGTACAACAATCTTTTCTATCTTTTCTAAACCTTACGAAATTGCAAAAGATTACTTGTTTCAATATAAACTACGTCTTACCCTTGCCAAATCGTTGGCGTTTTCTTACTGCATCAGCACGAAAGATGAGTATCAGCAGGCCTGTCAACTGTCCCGCAATTTGCGTATTTGTCACGCATTTGCTGAAGAATTTGAAGTCACGCCAGTTATTTTTGCGTGACAGAAAATGTCACGCAAATACGCATTTTACCTGGTAATTGTCAAGCAAAAATATATCTGTAGAAAAATTTCTAAAGAAGATCGTCTACACAGCAAAAATACGAACGCCGGAAAAAAACGTACGCATTTCGTTCGGACTTTTCACGCGAATTACGTATATGTCACGCATTTCGTGCCCCCCCCCCCCCCCCGTTGAGGGATTTTTGAAACGCGAGCGTAGCGAGCGCGAAAAATTTGAGGTGTTAAAAATTTGGTAAGATGTAATAAAATTTAAACCAAGGTGTTCAAAATGTGGATCAAGGTGTTCAGATTTGGACCAAGGTGTCCACATTTTGAGGGGAGGTGTTCAACATTTCCAAGTCACTCATGTTAGGTGTTCCCAAGTTGACAGGCCTGGTATCAATCCAATGTAGAAACACATTGACGGTATTGCAGTACATGCATCCTCTGTTCATCGTATATTTAGGTATCAATATAAGCATATAACAAGGGCTAAATGATAAAGACCGAATGCACCAAAAATAGACGCATCATGCTAAAACGCTTCGGTTGCTACTCGCAGAATAACACGATCCAATCGTGCATCCACTCACATAACCTACTCATGATCACATCATGTTATCCAATCAGTTGAAATCGCGTTCGATTTCACTAACGCTAAGACGTTATATCAACCGGAAATAAAATAATTCAACTCTAATTTCAAACGTGTTGAATTTTAATTCTACTTCGTTGCTCTCAAACGAGCATAAATGATAAATAGATAGATTTTCAGTGACATCAACAAAGCGCGCAACAAAGTGCGCATGCGTCATTTATGGCGGATGTTTTCTTCTCTCTTACGAAAATTAAATCATAATTACATAGATTACCTGCGCAATTCTAATTTATTCTGGATAAAACCTCTCGATTTTAATAACTTACATACTAACTTTTAATAATCAACGACATTTAAATAATAGCAGGACCCCCTTGGGGATAAATCAGTTTTAATTTTCGTATTTTTCAAACTTCGGTTTTCGCGGTATTTTTCATATTTTTGCGCGAATTTTTCCTATCTTCAGCTAACGCGATTTTACCTACCTACTCGTCATGGGTTTCCAAGGTTATGGATTGCTCCTTCTCTGCTTTGTTTTCGCAGTCCAGTCATTTTTCTGTGATGGAAACCACTTACCTTCAACAGAGTCATACACACAGCTGATGCAACTTCGACGTTTCCATAAGATTGTTGGCTCTCGTGGAATCCTTCACAAGAAATCGTCCACACCACTGCTTTTCCTATGTCTCATTCCTAATGGTGATATCCACCCAAACCCAGGTCCTGTTAAATTTCCCTGCGGTATGTGCCAGAAAGCAGTTGCCAAGAATCATCGTGCCCTTGAATGCGATGAATGCGGCACATGGGTACACATCAAATGTGGCAATGTTTCCCCTGCTGAGTACAATGTTTTTCTCGACGCAGGCAGTTTCAGCTGGATCTGTCCTGGATGTGCCCTACCTAATTTTTCCAACAGCTTCTTCAATGACTCCACTCTCTCTCATTCCTCGGTAACAAACTCCTTCAGCGCTCTCTCTGATCTTGACGATTCGTCATCATCATCTGATTCTACTGAATCAGAAACACCGAGGCCGACTGCACGAAAGAGGCGAAACCAGGTTCGCCTCATGTCTGTCAACTTCCGCAGTCTAATTAGTCATGAGAAGCAACTACACCTTCAACAACTAATTGAAACCCACAAGCCAGATGTCATCATAGGCTGTGAGACTCACCTGGACAACACCGTCGACAGCAAATGGATATTCGGTCAAGACTACCTTAGCCCACCTCCATATAGGAAGGACCGTAAGAAAGGTGCTGGCGGCGTCCTTATCGCAGTCAAAAGTGACTTCATATCAGTCGAATATGAAGCGACGGCTGATTGCGAAATCATATGGTCCAAAGCATCTCTATCTAATGGGGACATACTGTTTGGATCCTTCTATCGTCAACCAAACAACGATACTGGTGCTTTGGACTCGCTCCAAACATCCCTCGATAAACTATATGCTAATGGTAATACACATATGAAGAATATCTTCCTATGTGGTGACTTCAACTTACCAGACATCGATTGGGAGAATGGAACTATCAGGCCTAATTCTCAATATTCTAATGATCTTAATGAGAAGATGATTACAATAACTGATGATCATGGCCTAACCCAACTAGTCAAGGAACCAACTAGACAAAATAACATCCTTGACTTAGTATTCACTACATGCCCAAACCTCGCAGAAAGAATCTCGGTGGTTCCGGGCATGAGTGATCATGAGGCAGTCCTATGTGATATAAACCTAAAAATGAAAATTCAGAAAAAGAAGCCTCGTAAGGTCCACATATACAAGCGGGCAGAATGGACTGGACTTGAAGAGACTCTACGATCTAAGTTCAGCGAATTCAAAGAGAACTCTGAAAGTAGATCAGTTGAAGACAACTGGTCCTCCTTCAAATCTACATTAATATCGTCAATCAATGAGCATATTCCAAGTAAAACTCTTAGCGGGAAATACAAAGTACCCTGGACTACCACCAGGATACTAAGAATGATCCGACAGAAACAAAGACGATATAATGTTGCCAAACGTTCAAATGAACCTCATCATTGGCATAAATACAAATCACTACGGAAATTAATCCATAGTGAAATTCGTAAAGAACATCAACGCTACATCAACGATCTGCTCGACATTGATGAAAGCGAAATCATAAATGAGAATGTTCAGCACAAAGGCATTACCAAACGCTTCTGGAGCTACATAAAGTCTAAACGCAAAGATGCATCAGGTATCAGCGTGCTTCGTAACAAAGATGGCGACGAAATAACAAACGCCGCCCAGAAAGCAAACATCCTCAATGACCAATACAATTCTGTATTCACAGATGAGAATGCAACTCTACCGACAATGGTACCTAGTCAAATTCCTGAAATGCCAAATATCAAAATTTCAACAAAAGGAATTCATAAATTGCTAACTGGCCTAAATCCATCAAAAGCCACTGGACCCGATCTTATTCCGACCAGGGTCCTGAAGGAATGCAGTGACAGCATATCACCATTCCTTCAAATAATTTTTCAACAGTCTATCGATGAAGGCTTAGTGCCTATGGACTGGAAACATGCCAATGTTACTGCTATCTACAAAAAGGGACGCAGAGATGAGGCTGTGAATTACAGGCCTGTATCTCTGACGTCAGTTCCATGTAAAATAATGGAACATATTATATTCCATCATGTTATGGCCCATTTTGACCTCTATGAAATTCTAGTACATTTCCAACATGGATTCAGGTCAAAGCACTCATGTGAAACCCAACTTGTCAATACAATAGAGAATATAGCTCGGGCCCTCGACAACAATAAACAAACAGACATGTTGGTATTAGACTTTTCCAAAGCGTTTGACACGGTGGCTCACGAACGCCTCTTGCTCAAACTCGACTATTATGGAATTCGCAATAATAACTTGAACTGGTTCAGATCCTGGCTTGTGGGAAGATCACAACAGGTAGTGCTCGATGGTGAATCAAGTTCAAAAACTCCAGTAAAATCAGGAGTTCCTCAAGGAACAGTTCTTGGACCACTCTGTTTCCTTGTTTATATCAATGATATGGGCAACAACCTATCATCCTCAGCCAGTCTTAAACTATTTGCTGACGACAGCCTTTTATTCATGACAGTCGAAAGCAAGCAAGATGCATTAACACTACAGGAGAATCTAGATAAACTGGTCTCCTGGGCATCAACATGGCAAATGAAATTCCATCCATCAAAATGCTATGTGCTAAATATTCACAAAGGTAAATCCCCTATCATTCACAATTACACCATGCTGGGGGAAAACCTTAAGGCGGTAACACACATCCCATACCTAGGTATTGACATCACAAACAACTTACGCTGGACTACACATATTCAAACTATTGTATCCAAAGCCAATAAGATGCTTGGATTTCTCAGGCGCAACCTCCATCAATGCCCTGAAAACGTGAAGGCTCAGGCGTATAAGTCACTTGTCCGCCCTAATTTAGAGTATGCCAGTTCGGCATGGGATCCATACCGACAAAAAGATATTGATATGTTGGAACAGGTACAGAGAAGAGCAGCAAGGTTTGTAACCAAATGTCACTCAAGGGAACCAGGCTGCGTCACCAAAGCTCTTCAAGACCTACAGTGGGAGCCACTGAAGGAGCGTCGAGAGGCTGCTAGAGTTTTCCTTTTCTACAAAGGAAAGCAAAACCTAGCAGCCATCGACGTGCCTCCATACTTCCGCCAACAGATCAATACCAACACCAGGCTGTAACATCCTTCTAAGTTCATACAACCATCAACTAGAACGGATGTATACAAATTTAGCTATTTCCCTAGGACAATAGCTAAATGGAACACTCTACCTGGTGACATCTTAGACTCTGACAGTCTAAGTAGTTTTAAATCATCATACTATGCCTATGTCAATAACTGCAATTAAATAGGTGTGTTTTTAATATAGATCTATGTTTTAATGTAAAAGGTCCCCAGTGCACAGCAACAAGCCTGCACTACTGGTAAAGAGGGGTGATGTCAACGCGGTAGCCTGACAGTCACCCCAGGGTATTTCAACATAAGGAAAGTTCCTTTCCATTTTAATGAGTTGCAAACCATAGATCTATTTTTAAATGTTAAAGTTTTAAATTATATTCTATTCAAATTCTATCACTGTTAAATTATATATCTGCTTTATATGGGCTTATTAGCCTTTTGCAGATTATTGACATAGACATAGACATAGACATAGACATCTCAACTGTTGTTGATGAGTAATTTCTTTAAATTGAAACCACGCATTAACCACGCATTGAGTAGCGCTCTATACACAAAAGTTATAAAATAATTCAACACAACTGCTGAATAATTTCATTAAATCCAAGGTTTTGGATAATGTTGGATACTTTTTCGACACTTATCTTAATTTAACCAAACTGTCCTTAATTAACTAGGATATTGAGATGATTACAAAGCATATGTGTATCTTAGTTTGTTCAAACCAGCTTCGGAAAACTATTAATAAAGTTCCCCCAAATTCGTAGCAAAAAGAGAATTCTGTGTTTGATGGGTCTATTAAAAAAATTATATAAAAAATTGGTAAAGTTTTATCAACTTAAATTGGTACAACTGAAAAGATGACTATTGCATTGTTGCTGTCTAATTTTTTCATATTTTTGGATTACTAGTTTCAGAGAAAAAAGGTTGAATTGCGTTCTCCATATCGATACCCATCATTTTAAGTGAAAACTATTATTATTTGACAAGACTTGAAATCCAAATCGATGCTTTAAATATTGATTTTGACAGTAGTTATATCGCTCCGTTATATCACTGCATGCACAGATGCGAAGGTTTCATCTTTGTTATATTTTCGGTGGCCCTTTGAGAAATGCATATTTTTCAAAAGTTGTTGAGGCCTCTCAATATTGTAATTTAACAAAGGAAAGTTTTGTTGGAAACAAGTATCTTGTAAATGCAATAAAATATCTTTATTTGGGGTTATTGTTTTAATTTTTGAATACGTTTTGTAAAATCAACCACATTTTTATTTGTATAACTATAATCTTGTTCCAACATGTTTCAAAAAGATATATCATTTCATTCCCAATAATTGGTAGAAAGGAACAAAAAACAATCGCACTAAAATTAAAAATTGTTAACAAAAATAAAACAGTTTTAAAAAATATGTTTATACAATTCTAACATTTAATTGTTGTCAATCAGCGACGATTACATAAATGACCGTGTTTAACAGGATGTTTTCGATAATTGATTTAAAAGAAAACAATGTTAGTTGAAAGACCTTGGCCACATCGATACCAATCCTTTACAATAAAAGGTATTTATTATTAAAGACACCGTATTAAATGGATTCTACAAGTGAAAATACCATCTTAGTTATATTTCCGGCAAAAGTGATTGTCCTTAATTTTCAAGACTCTAAACCTTATTAAATGAATTCTACACCCACAAAAAATGTAGATTTAGGCACCAATATTATCATTATAGCATGCATAGAAGCAAAGATATAGTCGCCATTGTATATTTGTCAGCAATTTTGAAAAATGTGTTTGTTTCCAATATAAAGCGCCATCTAACTTGTGTTTTTAGATAAAATTGTTTCAAAAACCCCAGGATACTTCCATGCAAAGGGGACATTTGCATCATGAAGTGAAGTCCAAATGTAGTTAACCCACCGACTTTACGTTTTTGTAGTTGACACTAGTACCACATTTTATCAGACATTTCATTGAGTAACTGAATTAAATAATTTTACTACACCCGCATAGAAATGTCTATACAGGAGACAGGATTATTATTTTATGGCCATATAGATTCTATACAGAGTTATTTTATTCTACGCCACATAGAAATTTCTATACAGCGTTTCGATTTTAATTTATCGATCTTAGCTTCAAATTAATTCCTATACTGCAACCATAATTTACATTTACACCCGCATAGAAATTTCGATTTTTATTTATCGGCCTTAATCCCTAAGAAATTGCTATAGCGGCAACCATAATTTGCATTTACACCAGCATAGAAATAAAACATAAAGAAATTTATCGGTGAGAAATGTTTTTCTAGTGACAGAATTAGCATTTCTCGACGGCCTTCACATAAAAATATTTGTACAGGTATTAAATTTTGATTTTTCTGCTTTATCGTTATAGAAATGTCCATAACATAATGTTTATCAATAACAAAATTAATATTTCCAGCCTCATCTACAAAGAAATAACGGAAAGTCAACGAAGTATTTTGTATAGAAATTTCTGAAGATAATCTGAGGATATGTATACGTTGTATATAAATATTGTGAATGTAATATAGAATAGGATATGATAATATGATAATAAAATATTGACGGTTGAAATAGATGAAATACACTGCTGTTTTTTCCAAGATAAGGATTTTACCAAAGGGGGGCGAGTTGTTTGTAGAATGAATCGGGGGATTTTTTTCATGAATTTCGCTTATGTTTTTCATCCAAAAAACATCAATACACTTTAAAACATTTTGTTTACTTTAAGATTACACCATCAATTAATTTGACTTTAATTCCAATACCTCCAAATTTTCTCAATTTTTTTCCTCAATTACAATAGGTCGAAAATTGATGATAAATTTGATGAATTTTTGAAAATCGACATTTCCATGTTAACCAATGGGAAATGGTAGGTTTGCCGCAAGTCATATGACAGAATATCCATCCATCCGAGTCCTTGCAAAAAATACGAGTAAGGCAGGCAATTGAATTTGCTAACTTTATCTAACAAAGAATTACCCTGCGTGCAGAGTCTAGTTAAACTACACTCACTAGTAGAGACCATATTACAGTTTAGTAGTCCCGCCTCCGCGATGGGTACCGGTGACAGTTTGGGTAATAAATCACTTTTGACCTACGCGCTGACCTTTCTTCCACCAATCAGCGAGCTTGAAGAAACATACGCCAAATGCGTTCTAATTAAATATGCGCATGTCATTGGTCAATTCCGGGCTCAACGATGACGTCAGAAGGAATGACCATATATAGAACGTCGGTCAAATTTGGCCGACGAACACTGATTGGCGCGGTGAGTTCACAGGTTTATTTTAGTTTGAAAAAGTGAAGACGGAGCTCTCTTTTAAGAAGTTAAGTCGAACGAATGCAAAGGGTAACAAAAAATTGATATGTTTCTTCAGGTTCAACAAAGTTATAGGACTTTAAAGTCAAAATTGTTTTTCAAAAAACCTCTCCCATTGAAATAACACAGGAGGCGAAAAATTATTTTCAAAAATGACTTTGAAGCGCTGTAACTTTAATATTAATAAACAAACTTACCACTTAGTGTTCAAAAAAGTTAGACAATTCAATTTTCTATATAAAAATATTTTTGCTGAATACTGAAAAGATATCCTGATTTCTGATTTGCCCCGAACCCTCCATTTCCCATTGGATTACATGGGAATGACGATTTTCAAAAATTCATCAAATTTATCATCAATTTTCGACCTATTGTAATTGAGAAAAAAAATTGAGAAAATTAAGAGGTATTGGAAATAAAGTCAAGTTACGTTTCCATCAATATTATAAGTTATTTCATCGCCGGTGAAGTAAATAAAAAGTCAAACGTAAAGAGGCTTTAACACGTAGTTCAATGGGGAAAAAAGGTTGCCAAACTTATGGAGGGGAGTGTATATGCTATTTTGTTCCAACAAGGTTCGGAAAATATTTTATTTCATTTTCAAGAATTGGTATAAAGGAACAAAATCAATTGTACTATACTTTTAGTGTCCAATTTTGAGGTCCGCGTCTATTATAGACTTTTAGTAATTTGGCTTTATCTCGCATTTTTACAATAATCTTCAGCCCCATCGAGTTAACATGTGATTTTAAAACGCCATAGCTCCAGAGTCGGAAATCGGATTGAAATTTGATTTACAGATTTGAATTCCCGAGACAATTCTGCATCCATGTCATAGCTCACATGTTCAATTCGGAAGACGTTTTGTTATGACCTACTTTTCGGACGCTATATCTCAAAATCGGTCAGGCTAATCAAAGGCGATTTGCCTTTCGGAATAAGCTTTGTTTCTAAGGAACAAGAGAAAAGATAATGAAGGATGACTGAGAAAAGTGGTAAATGGTGAAAACTTAAGATTTAACCTAGTTATTGACCCTTGACCTAGATAAAAATTTGACCCAATTTCAGAGGAACTAGATACAGTCCCTTAATTGACAGTATGATGAACTTTACTG
Source organism: Owenia fusiformis (assembly GCA_903813345.2). Taxonomy (NCBI): domain Eukaryota; kingdom Metazoa; phylum Annelida; class Polychaeta; order Sabellida; family Oweniidae; genus Owenia; species Owenia fusiformis. Next base: position 38,147 of record CAIIXF020000280.1, on the reverse strand, counting down.
AAAGTCTTACGGTTGTTTAGAAAGCTTGGTTAGAAAAATAAGAATAATTAGGTTTTGGAAATTGAACAAAATTAATATCAGACTCCAGATGACAGAATTATTAAGACTTACTGACTGACCTAACCTAACTACCACCCCATTCTCTTATACGTCGTAGCATCGGAAGTGTACGACATTATACAAGTATTTTCGGCGGGAGATTTGTAAGTGCTCATTTGTTTCGACGTTTTGACAGAATATGGTCCTTTCACTTTCGTAGAAACATTAACTATACCATGTGGATATACATTTAGTATCACTACGTTTTGCATTTCGTCTGAACACTGTCTAAAACGTATTAAACCTTCTAGAAAGCACGTACATTTCTTAAAAAACGATGATATTTTTTCACGAAAATCATCATAGTTTCTACAATTTTAGCCCTACCATCTTGAAGTATTGATAAGATTAACACTACAATTTCCCAAATCAATGAAATGTCGTATACCTCCGTTACGTCGTATACTTTCAAAGAAAAAATAATTTCTCGGAATCCGTACATTGAAAATGCTTGTATAACGTCGTAAACTTCCTTTGCTACGACGTAAATTTTGCAATTTCAAATCTGAAGTCAGATTCAGAATCCCGAGAAAATTTTCTATAATTTGACACCTCAAATGGTAAACGACAACTTTATTTTTACTCTTGACATTGTATCAGCTTATCAGCAAGTTGATTTTTTTTCAACATTTTCAGATTCGAATTCCTGAAAATATGCTATTAATCTGACACATCAAACGTTGAATTTTGAGAACTTTATTTTTCCAAAGCGGTGTCGGAAGTCGTATTAAAATTCGGTTTGCAGATTCAGATCCTGAGAAAATTCTACACTTATATCATAACTCATACGTTAAAGGAGAAATTGTTATTTTGACCTACTTTCCAACAAGAACAAATATTGAAAATTAACAAGATAATTGACAAAATGTTGAAAATATAAGATTTGACCCATTTTTCGAGGTACTAGATACAGTCCCTAAATTGACAAGAGCTTAAACTGAAACTGAACAGTTCAATTCAAGACTCCAGATTCAGACTTTTCATTTAAAAAACTATTTTGACCTCTTGTATTAATGAGAAAATGAAAATGTTATTGAGGTCATAGTTACCTTGTAAAGGTCAAGTCAGTGAATTTATGGAAATCAGTGAAAATCTGAAATGTGAAAATATGATAAAGAATGTTGTTCATGACAATGTTGACCTTAATTCCATATTTTAAAAAAGAGATCAGACTCATTTATTTTATTATTTTATTTATTTCCATTGACTTAGCATGTAGATATCATCATGTATCAATCTGATGATATCCTGATGTTATGTCAATTATTCAAAATTTCATGAGCTGGGGATAATGCACACACACAGCATGTTACTAAAAGCAGGTCACAGAAGAGAAGAAGAAGAAGAAGAAGAAGAAGAAGAAGAAGAAGAAAGAAAGAGAAATGGCAAAAACAATAGACTCCAAATGAAAATCTGGAGTCTAATAATAATAAACAAAATATCTAACATTTTGCATATAAAAGGCCCCCGCCAATATGTTCAACTCTGTACGAGCATCGCAGTTTCTCACTGATATAACACTTATAACACTTATAGAACATGAAATCAAATATAACAAAGGAAGAAAAACTCACGATAGCCATTATCTTAGTTCAAGTATTGGTACAATTTTTCTTGTACAGGAATGTTCATGTATTTCAAAGAGAAAAATCAAACTTGAATGTGGATGATCAAGGAATTGCAAACTCCAGAACATCACAGAAGAAATCGCATTTAGTTGTTCTATTTCACGCTTCCGCTGAAAGCTCAGGGGGATGGAAACAAACATATATCAAAAATATACCGTTTTCTAACGATAGACAAAAGAACAATAACGATGTAGAAAATATTAACATTCAAACACGAACTACTGATGAACAAAGGACTGGCAATAATGAGAATGTTAAAAAATATGGCACAATTTCTCAAACTTCACGAACAGCAGTACAATTTGCCCTTTATACCATTTTAAAATTGAATGAGATGTCGCGAATAAAAAATGGACGTTTGGTGCAATATTTCAATTCAAGAAATTGGAATGAAAGCAGGAATATATATATTTATTCAAATAGATTCTCAAGCATACCTTGTTATATGAAAACAAAAGCGTTCATAAATTTTGAAGAAAGTATTGCTAATATCGAAAAAGCCCTGGTACATGTTAATTCCAAATATGGGCCAATCATTTTTCTCTATGCAGACTCGGGACGACTGGAAGAGTTTCTAAACTGGTGGTTGATGGCTAAGTTTATCGCCAAAATGGAGCTTAGTAATCTAATTGTTGCAACAGATAATATCAAACTTTGTCCTGTCCTTTCAAAATTGTCAATAAACACAATTTTTATTGTCACTTACACGACAAAAATTCAAAAGAATAGAAAACCTCTGATTTGGACTTACAGATTAATCCTTTGGCGACTCTTGATTTCTTATGGCTATGATGTTTATAACTTTGACACGGATGCGTTTGTTCTACACGATCATATTGGGCATATTGAGAGAAACTATCCAAACGCAAGCATCGTTGCCTCTATAACTAGCCAATGGCCAAAGAATGTCCACAGAGAATGGGGCTTCACTTTGAACATGGGAAATGTTCTTTTCCGTGAGGAGCTGAATCGGCAAGGTGAGAATTCATAACAGTATAATCACGCGGTCCTAACTTCGACCGTTAATTTGAATTTTTGACCTACCGGATGTTTGAAAATCAAGGATTGCGAGTCTCAAACTGCACCGTTTTTCTTCAAACTTATACCATTAAAAGCAGAACACAATTGCCTTTCTGTCGGTGCATTACTTTATTGTAAAGAGTCCCTCGTTCTAGCAGCGTTTTGGTCCCCAGCTGTAAGAAGGCCTTCTTACAGCTGGGGACCAAAATGCCGCTGGAAGTAGGGACTCTGTTTAAGAGAATAATGTACCCTCAGAAAGGGATTTTAGGTATGCTTTGAATGGAACAAGTTTGAAGAAAAACGGTGCAGTATGAGACTCGCAATCCTTGATTTTCAAACATCCGGTAGGTCAAAAATTCATTCCATTATATTCCTAAGTACTTTAAAATAAAATAATATTTATGCCTTAAATAAAATATATAAAACGTTTTTTTAAAACAAATTGAAAAGTAGGCATCGGCCTTATTTTGTTGCACTTATTTCTAAATTACCGTGATAATTAAGACCACCTACCCTTATCACGGGTAGTATCCAAAGCCCCGCTGTGATTTCAAAGTCGCGAGCAAGTTCCCGCTGAAATCGCGAGCATTATCCATTTTTATTTATTACTCCTGTTGCTGACGGGGTCCCACTGAAAATGTTAAAGTTATGGAATTTGACTCTTTTAAGCATTATCATATACCATAGGCTCCAAGAAAATATTTAATTAGCTATTATAGTGGCGCCCTCTTTCCATTTTCTGACATAGGGGTGGCTTGACAAAATATTTTTAAAAGTTCTTTTCCCTAGTCTTTCGTGATGATGAATACATATTACTATATATAAATATCTGTAGTATCTTCTGAATTTTTTGGGCATTTGTGTGAATAACGGTTTTGAATAATTAACCCTTTGAATCCTAAAAGTTGGTTAAAAAGTGGGGCTATACTACACATCTTTACATCATATAATGGGTAAATAAAAGGTTTTGATTCTCATTTTTAATTTATTATAAACTTGGTTTAATAAAGGATAAAGTGCCATGGTATTTGTTTTTTTCGAAAATCATTGATTTTTTCAGAAAAAATATCAAAAAGGACCTTAAACACCCTCCATTGGGATCTCCCCATGGGAAAAAAATAATTCATCTGATTTTTCAAAATGAGTATTCTGCTTCAATTATTACATTTATATGCACACTAGTATCTTGTTGACCTATATTCAGCACTGTATTGATTTATAGGCCACTTATTAGGGTCATAATTCAATCATGAAGTGTAGAGGCATAGATTCCAAACCAGGAAGTATTTTTGTGTCTGTCAAAATCCATTTGCATCCTACGCATCCCTGCATCTTATCGAAATATGTTACTACATAATGAAATATAATAGTATAATCTTTGTTTTTACAAACTTGTATGATATTTGATAAGTGTAAAAGTTGTTTTTGGAGCATTTTTCTATAGCCATTTTGTAGGGAAAAAAATGATGAAAAATGTACAATCTTTTAATTTTAAGTATGACCCGAATCGATTGCAAACTTCATATTTGCACATTTGATGAGATAAACCATTTGTGTCATGTTGTGAAATTATTAAGTTTGCAATCGATTCAGGTCATAGTGTATTTTTGGTATTTCTGTGATAATCAATGGAAACCAATGGCCTCTATTGGGATCTGCTGATATCCTCATGTTAAGTCAATGGTGCACAGGCCCATGTAAGTCAATACAACCTTACTGAACGAAATGATCCCTATCTCAGCTTATGTGTGCCCGAGCACTTTAATATTTTCCAAAGTATTATATGACATTTTATTCTTCATGTTATATTACACCTAAGAATGATTCATTTTGACCATAGGGATATTTGCCAATAATCGCACCTCTTCCTTTGCCATATTTTTCAGTATTTCACTATATTTCAAAAGCTCATGACATAAATGATTTTTTTAAATGATTTACAAATAGATAATGTTAATCCAACATACACAGTAATACAATGTGCTAATCTACGTAAATGTTCATGCTGTTCTCAATCGGATATATATTGATTTAGAGGTATTAACCCTTTAAACACTAATATTACTCAAAATGTTCATATGTATTATTCTATTCAAACAATAGTATTATATTGTAAATATCCAATGTTCATTTATCTTCATTTACAAAGTTGCAAATGATACATACATACATTCTATATGTTTCTAGACTACTGATTATGTACTTCTATAATATTTTACCCCTTAGGGCACCAATACTAATGAAAATATTTTCATGAGTTATTGTGACAAATATTCAGTTATAAACATCCAATGTCCATTAAGCTTCATTTATATTGTTTCATATATACATTTTATAATTTCTAGACTACGGATTATGTGTTTCTGTACTATTTTAACCCCTTGAACACTAATTCTGATAAAATATTTTCTCGCATGTAAACATCCAATGTCCTTTAAGCTTCGTTTACACTATTGCATATATACATTTTATCATTTCTAGACTACGGATCGTAAGCTTTTGTACTATTTTAACGTAACCCTTTGAACACCAATGCGGATGAAAATGTTTTCATGTGTGATTCTATTCAAGCAAGTATAGTCAGTTGTAAACATCCAATGTCCATATATCTTCATTTACTATGTTGCACAATGCACATATACATTTTATAATTTCTAGACTATATTGTGTGTGAACCAAATTAAGTATGACAGTTGAACGCACAGGGTAGGGTTCAACACGAGGCTGTTAAAATTTGAGCAAACTGATGTTTTCACATTTTCAGTAAGATTTGGTCTAGCATCTAGATATGTTTACATGTAATTGTCTGTAATAACATCCTAGACAACTTTACAGTGAATTTCATAGTTAAACCAACACAAACTCCAAATGTAGTATACGGTGAAATGTGCATGTACATTTACCTGAGATATTATACAATGCAAACTCAAGTTGTTTGTATTGTACCTTACCATAACCGGGCATTTGTGAAGGTTGAACTATAAAATTCAGTCAAGCTCACTGTCTAGGATGTTGTGACAGACACTTACATGTAAAAATATTTAGAAACTAGATCTGATCTTTCTGAAACTTTGAAAACATCAGTTTGCTCAAATTCCTCCACCCTTGTGTTGTACATGCTGTGCCATACCCTGCACCTTGATGCGAGTAGGTATTTAACAGTTTCGCCACCAGGTGGCTGGTTCGGGGGAAATAACATGGCAGGGTATTACAAAATTCCGTTAAACTTGAATATTCATCACTTTTCATATTACCCTTATGTATGTGATAGTTAAAATTAAAATATGTCCAGTAAGAGAAAATATCTGCCCAACACAAGAAAAAATATTTCCCTTTTTTGTGGTTTTACAATATGGGGTCCATGGGGAATCTCCCCGACCTAGAAGTCACATTTTCAAAGAAAAATAAATTTTCAGAGTTGATAAACTCTTTGCAAAACCACATTTCTAGATGTAATTTCACATGTAGATTCCAAATATGACATCAGTTTGACTGAATTATGAATTTTAATGACGCAAATCAAGATTATTTCTACTCGCATCTACTGAAAAATTCAAAAGATTCTGTTTAGTGACCTTTCCTTTAAGCTAATTTTAGCTATTTTTCAGTCACATTTTCAGAGGGCTGAAAAAGTTATTTGATCATGTTTAGGGTCATTCTGACTATGTATATTGTGATCCTGGTTATGTAAATGATATGTGGAAATAGATAAACTGACTTAAACAGAACCCTGATATCTTGGTTCAAAAAATGTTTGAAATCCAGCACAGTTTTGTCGATTCCCGTTCTGTCATTATCACGAGACCTTAAGGGAACTTTGTAATACCCTGCCATATTATTTTCCCCGAAATAAGCCACTTGGTAACGAAACTGGTAACTACGTACTCGCATCTGAGTAATTGCTTGAATAGAATAATATATAAAAACATTTCCAATTGTATTTAGTGTTCAAAGTTAAACTGTTAGAGAAGCTCACAATCAGTAGTCTAGAAATCATAAAATGTATATTTGCAGCATCATGAATTAAGATAAATAAACATACGATTTTCACTCCTAAATACAATTATTGTTTGAATATAAAATACAAGAAAACATTTTATCAGCATTCTTGTTCAAAGGGTTAAGATAGTACAAAAGCACATAATCCTTTGTCTAAAAATTATAAAATGTATATATGCCACATAGCAAATGAAGATAAATGGACATCGCATGTTTACAACTGAATACAATTGTGGGAATAGCTAGAACAATACATGAAAACATTTTATCAGAATTAGTGTTCAAAGGGTTAAAATAGTACTGAAGCACATAGTTGTATATACAGGGCTGAAATGGTTATTTCATCATGTTTAAAAATAAAAAGAATGTATTTGACATAGAATATTACAGAAGCAATGAAGCACATACATGTAGTCAGTAGTCTACAAATTATGAAATGTAGATGTACAGCATTGTAAAATTGACAAAGGATTTTTACAACTGAAGACAATTATTTGAATTGAATAATACATGAAAACACTTTCATCTGTATTAGTGTTCAAAGGGTTAAAATAGTACAAAAGCGTACAATCCATAGTCAACAGGGGGTCGAAATACATCATTAAAGGCGTTTCAGTGGCCCCGCTGAAAAAATGAGGAGGCCCCGCTGAAAACATGAGGAAGTTCCGCTTCGATCGCGAGGAAAGCTTCATTATTATTCAATGAAGGTATTGAGTTTCTTTTTATGAATGTAAAAGAACGTGCCAAAAACGTATTAATAACAATCACATAACATCATTCTATCGCAACATCGCAAATATATTGTCTGCAACTTCATGCAGTTTGATAAATCTGTCAGCGTCGTGATAAAATTCTTAAATGTGTGCAAAGAGACTTTGTACATTTGTAAAGTTTAATGTAAATTCAATGTTCCAATGAATACACTTCTGAGCACACATATATTTCATTGGCTTGTTTGTTCTTCCGACCCTTCATTCGTGCGTGCGTTCACCCGACCGTTCGTTCGTCCCTGCATGCATGCCTCATTCCATTTGTTCGTAGGTGCATTCGTACGAAATTCTTTCGGTCATGCGTGCGTTCGCATGACTGTTTGTTCGTTCGTGCGTGCGTGCATTCGTCAGATCTTCCGTTCGTGAGATCGCTAAACCGTCTGCTCGTGCGATCATCAAACCGTCAATTCGTGGCAGTGTCCGTCTGTCCGACCGTCCATTCGTCCATTTGAGAATAAAATCTTTGATTGATTGATTGATCTTTGGACCTAAAAATATTTGTAGGTCCTGGATTCTGATGAACGTCATTACTCAGTAAGAGAATAGCTTGAACAGTATTAGGAATATAACATAAAATAGCACAGAATGGAATGAACAATAAAAGTGCACTAGCGAACATCTTCATTATGTAAAGTGTACCAAAATGTTTGTGATTACTATGAATGTAGACAATTGTGCCCTTGAAATTTAAACCATAGATGACAACTAAAAATGTACTTATGCATCCAAATAAAATTATCTTACAAGAAGTCAAAGTGATTTGCCTGCTTGGATCTGCCATGTAGATCTCAAAACCACATATTGAAATCAATGTAAGGCAAATGTACAATGGAATCCAGGAAAATGAGTTAAAATAGTCAGGTATGCATTTGCTGCCATTTTTGACGTCTCTCTTATTAACTGATATAAAACTCTTTCTGCTGTTGTGCATTCCAACACGCAGTGACACTAATGCCCATTTAAATATTATTCATAGATGCAGTATAAGAAAAGAAACAGTTCTATTTACAAATAAATTATCTGATGTGTCATGTCTGGTTAAGACTTGCTATATGGATTACTGTCCCCTTGATTCCTTATAGTAGCTCATTTACAATATAATAAAAGTATCTAAAATACAGTAATAAGAAAGTAAGGGTTTCCCACCAATTAAGTTGAAGAATTTTCCCACAAAACAACCTTTATTTTAATATTAGTACTACGGCCAAGGCCATTTGTGTCCAAAACACCTAGATTCAATTTGACTTTAGATTCCTGTAGGGGACCCCAAGGCATGTAAAAAAAAGTTTGTGAACCCTTGCAAAGCAGGCTCAAAAGTGCTGAGTCAGCAAATTTAATAATTTTGAGTCTGAGTTTGACCATACACTTTCAACTATTTAATATCTCATTTGAGGATGTTGCAATTATAATGAAACATTGTTAATATATCAATAAGGCATGTATGAAGAATTCCTGAAACAAAATGTGGTAGAGATATGGGATAATTTGTACCTAAAAGAACATAATTTCTCTTCAAAATTCCTTAATCAGTCGATAGTTAATCAGTCATTGAAAAAACAGTAAGGGCCTATGGTGCATAAAACCTGATAGAAAAACTTCACTGATGATGTTAGCAAATATTTCTTGCATAGGTTTTAATAAAAAATGGATGCATCTATTTTTTCTGATTTTTCTCTTTACCTTCCCCTAAAAATTCAAGAAAGGGGGCGTGGCACCTTACACTTCAGTTGTTGAACTTGTTGCTAGGGTCACATAGAAAATGTGTATCATTATAGCAAAATTTGTTATTCTAAATAAATCTTAACACTATATGTGACATCATAATATGCTAAACATATTCATTATCTACCATTTTATATTTTTTACAGCTTATTATTGCCATACCCTATAAAACCGTTTAGGGTATGTGTGGTCAGCAATTGGAAATACATGTATGTGTACTCATAACATTTTCAAAATTGTATTTCAGGTGCCATTCTGTCCTTATGTTGTTCATGTAGTTATGGTTTATGTTTATGAATGATAATACTTTCCATCATAAGTTTGATAACTCCTTTGAATTGTTTCGCGGAATATGGCATACATTCATGGTTGCATGGTATTCGTGATACAGGTGAATATATCATACTCACCTACGGTATATGGCATATTCCGCAGGTGAGTATGCGCTATTTCGCAGTGAACATGCAATACATCGATTTCAGTGAATACCTGGTATTCACCTGCAGAATAGGTCATACTCACTTTCGGAATATGCAATATTCCGCAGGTGAATATGACATATACCGCAGGTGAAAACGAGAATCATTTCTAAATGTAATACTACACTGGAAATCAATGAAGTTAGTGCGTTGAGTATTAATATATTAGTCCTGGATTGATTGAGTAAGTTTATTGCGTGATATTGGTGAGTGATACTTCTGCATAAGTTGATATATATGATACACTGTACTGTTGATTCAGTAATCATTATATAATAATTTATAAAGTTTTACTTGTTAGTTCAATCGATGCAATTGTCAAGTGCGTACTTCTGTATCACGTTCTCATTGGTTAGTGTGTATATCATATACCGCAGGTGAATCTGTCATACACCGCAAGTGAATATGCCATATTCATTGCGAAATCTGACATGTGTTTGTATCGTGTTTACCGCGTAACATGAATTACTTATTAAAGTCTGTTTATTTTTTGCATATGAAATCAAAGTATCTGAAATATGGTAATAATAATAAGGAACATCATCAAGGTTTAAAAATCGACAGACTTTCATGTGCTATCATATAATAACTTCCAGTTGCCAAGCTTATGGAAGGGGTGTACATGGTTTATAGTATAGGGTCCATGTAAACAGCAATGAGACTCCTATTGTTGCTGCAAATAATTAGCTATATAATAACAAATTGTAACAACAAATGATTAAGAGCCAGAGTTACTCAGAGCCTGGTTGCAGTTTACACACTTCGTATTGTACAGGGTGGTCCAAAAAATTGGAACATTTGTAAATTGAACACAAAACCTTTAATTTTCCTCTACAATGCACCAACATTTCATTGAGCTTAGCTCACTCACTTATCTCTCTGATGTAAAGTTTATAGGTGCAAACCACAAAGTTAATGCATTAAACTAGTCAATGTTTGATATGACCCCCTTTTCTTAAATATACACTTGTCAATTTCGCAGCTACTTTTTCAAGTATTCTTTATTTCAAAGCTTTAATGAACATGTTAATTGCTTTACACATTTTATTAAATCATATTTAGTTGACATTAGGTATTAACTTCATGGTTTACTGGAAAACTATTGTGTTATTGTCAACTTAAGAATACCCCAAATCATTATTTTTATTTGAGAGTAAGAAAGAAAGAACATGTCAGAGGTGAGTGATTGCATAACCCATACAGCTACTAAACTGACAAAATCATTGTTTCCACTTTTCAGTAGAGGGGAAACTGACTAGATATTTACAAGGCTTTATTAAAGACCACCTCTAAGCACACATAATATAATATATCATTTGTGTTCTTGGAAACTCCTTTATGATATTGATATACATATATTGATATATTCAATGAATATTATTCATATTAGAACAAGAAAGGGAAGGGGGTTCATTTACCAGTCAAAACAGATTGCCCTGGCCCCTCTTTCTTGAGAATATTCAATCAGTAATATATCCAACAATAGCCATCAAAGTATGCTTGATACCCATCAATTTGGCTGGTAAAAAAATGTTGAATATGTTCATATATTTGATCTTCCAAGGCAAACATATAAGTAGTTATTCAAGCTGAATTTTTAATCAAGATGGCTTGGACAAAATCAATCGAACAGCACCCTCACTTAATGACAATACTCCTAGTTCTAATAGAAGGAATGTCAATAAGCCATCTTGCTTCAAATGTGGTGAGAGTAGTCACTTAGCCAGTACATGTTGGCATCCAAACTCAGTTAGGTGTCATGGATGCAACCAACTAGGTCATAAACTTACAAAGTGCCCCACTAATTCTCAGCCTAACAATCACTAGGGACTTGGCTATGTGAAAGCCTTACCCCCAGTTCAAAATAAACACTCTAATCATGCCAACATCACCAAATCTAGTTTCAATAAGAAAAGCCATAAACGTCATCGACGTGGTAAACGTAAATTGTCTCAGGTTTCTAACATCAAAATCGCTTATAATAACTGCCAAAGGTTTGGTATTGCCAAACAAATTGAAATGGACAATCTACTTAAAAATGAACAGTTTAAAATTTTTGCACTTGTAGAAACCTTCTTTAATGATACCAATTCTATTACTGTGGTAAATGATGACTATGTCTGGAAAGGTAAGAATAGGCAGCATAAAGAAGGTGGAGGAATTGGTTTTCTCATTCATAAAGATGTTGTAATCCTAAATGACAATCTATTTGACTCAAAACATGATAACATTGAAAGGTATTGGCTAAAGTTAAAAGTTGAGAATGAAATTACATTTGTATGTATGCAACCCAATCAATTTACGATGAAATGATGCAAAACTACGCCTCTATAGATCAGAGTAATTCTGTACTAATTATGGGGGACTTTAATGGAAAATTAGAAAAATTTAAAAAGTCTAGTGTAAAAAGCCCAAATGGGGAACTATTGGAACTATTTTGCGAGGTCTCTAATCTTAATGTTTTAAATTGCTCTGAGAAATGTAAAGGTCAGATTACATGGTCTCGAAATGACCAACACTCAACTATAGACTATGTTTTAGCTAACGACCATTTTATGAAATGTTTTGATCGTATGATTGTTGATGAAGATAAATGTTTTTCTATTGGTAGTGACCATAATGTGATCACTGTATCTATGACTCCTACCCCTACCCAACCATTAAAAATCAATGTACCTAACGAAGTAGCCTATTCAAAATGGAATATAAGTGAAGAAACAGACTGGACTACTTTTAAATTTGAATTACAAAAAGAATTTGATGATTGGTCAATCAATACCCCATTTGACGACGTTGAAGTGGTATGGTCTAATTTTAAAACCAAAATATTAAATGCTGGAAACACAGCAATTGGAAAGAAACATATTACCATGAATTCCAGAGATATCTGGGATGATGAACTGAAACAACTTATTAAGGACCGCAAACAAGCTAACAAGTTACACAGGTTATGGTCAAAATCTAAAAATGCCAGCCCTGAAATTTTACAGGAATTGTGGGATACTTATCAAGATCGCAAGCTTCAAGTTAGTCTTAAAATTAAATCAAATAGAACCAAAAACCATATTAAAGTAATAACTTCAAATGCTAAGTTTAAATCAAAATCATCTAAGGGTTTTTGGAAGACCCTTAAGAAATTCAATGAAAAATCAAATTTTCCAATTAGAATGAAAGACCCGGAGGACCCAGAAAAAGTTATCTGTGACCCTAAAGTAGTTAATGAGACCCTGAAAAATTATTGGAAAAGTGTTGGTAAAAACAATAGAAATCCTGAAGCAACCAATGAATCCCTTGTAAACAAAGTTAAGTTATTAGAATCTAAAAATGAGATATCAGAGGATGCCCTCATTGGTATATCTTTTGAAAAGTCAATAATCCATGAACATCTTTTATGTCTTAACAATGGGAAAGCTGCAGGGATTGATCAAATACCGAATGAATTTTTGAAAATGGGGAATGAAATTATTTTAAAACCCCTTTTTGATTTGTTTAATGTCATTAAAACATTTGAGACCGTCCCACAGGAGTGGCAACAAGGAATCATTAAGCCTTTACTTAAAGAAGGGGATCCAGAAGTTTTTAACAACTATAGGGGAATTACTATAACATCTAATGTGTATAAGGTTTTTTCAAGTATTTTAGAAGAACAAATTATGAAATATCTCCAAGTTAATGATCTATTAGGTGATCTACAGGGTGCTTTTCAAAAAGGAAAGCGGCTTGAGAACCATGTTTTCACACTTAAAGGTTTATGTAGCCTTAGAAAAGATCTCAAACTTAAAACGTACCTTTCTTTTATTGATATATCAAAGGCCTTTGATGTTTTAGACCGTGACCTACTATTTTTGAAGCTATGGGAAAAAGGCATTCAAGGGAAATTATGGAGATTAATGAAAGAACTCTACTCAAATATAAAGAACAAAGTTATTTTTGGCCAATATACAACTGACTGGTTTAATTCAGATGTGGGAGTGAAACAAGGATGTATTTTGTCACCAACACTTTTCACTATTGTTATGGGTGATCTAATTGACAGTTTGAGCAACTCCAAGGCAGGAATCCCTTTCGATGATAAGAATATCCCCTGTTTACTTTATGCTGATGATATTGTTTTAATGGCACAATCAGACAAGGAATTACAAAGTATGCTTAATACCGTAAATAATTTTGGAGTGAAATGGGGTTTCAAATTTAGTGAAAAAAAGTCAAAAGTAATGGTTATTGGTAAGAGGCTTGACCCTGGAAAAATGTGGTATCATGGAAATCTAAAGCTCCCAGAAACGAATGAATATAAATACCTAGGTATAATGATAAATAGATCCCTGAAAGAAAATGCCCATTTTGATTATCTGACAAAAAAAGCCAATAAAATGCGAAATTATGCCTCAATGACATTATCCAAACACTGCAATATAAAAAGGATAGAATTTGGATCAACAATTTATAGTTCAATGATTGTACCTGCCATTTTACATGGATGTGGCACATGGGTGCTTTCTGAAAATGCCAAGAGTAAACTCCAATCTTTCCAATATAAAGTAGCCCAGTCAGTCATGCAAATCAAATGTAAACCAGCTAAGTCAGCTTTGATTGGTGACTTGGGCTGGTCTTCTATTTTGGAAATAACTGAAAAAAGACAAGTCGACTATTTTATTTACCTGAAACATAAATTACACAAATGCTCTCTATCACACCGTATTCTTGAATCCCTTCTTAAATCATATATTTCAGGAAAAGAATCATACTGGAAATATGTTTCCAACATTCGTAATTCATTGATTAACAAAGGGTTAGATGATGTTATTTTCAGACAAGACAGTAACTGGTATAATGCATATCAGTCAATAAGTAAAATACAAAATACAGAACGTTTTTTTGATAGCATGACAGAACATCCTTCGCTTGACTTTTATAAGACACTGAAGATTCACCCTAAGATTGAAAACTATTTTAAAAATGACAATGATTTTTATGGAGCCAAGCTGAAGTTCCTGGCCAGGACAAATAATTTTTGTTTAGAATCTAATTACGAAAGATGGAATAAAAGTGATGGGATTTGTAAGTTGGGTAATTGTAAATGTAAAGATGATATCACACATAGACTCCTAGAATGCCCCGCCTTTACTAAGGAGAGATCAGGATTTTATTTCGATATTGAGTCCAAATGTCCAAGAGAATTAAGCTCCATGTTTTTATCCTCAAATTTAAGGAGAAAACTTATTTGCATGTTAGGTGATGTAATCTTTGAGGACTGGGGGCAAGCTAATGGAATTGTCTTTGACAATTTAGTCAAGAGATTTCTAATTAAGATTTTTAAACCGAGAAGTGTATAAAGTTCTTGTATAAATGTTTTTAGTATGTATTATTGTTTTAAAATGTGACGCACCTATTTTAGTGTGCCGCCGTTTCTAAGGCGTATGTCAAATAAAATAAATAAAAATAAATAAAATGAATCACTTCAAAACTGATTCCCAGGCTTCATCTTGTAATTCAGGAGAAAAGGGGTCATATCAAACATTCTCTAGTTTAATGCATTAACTTTGTTGTTTGCACCTATAAACTTTACATCAGATAAATAAGTGATTGAACAATACTCAGTAAAATTTTGGTGCATTCTAGAGAAAAATAACGATTTTGAGTTCAATTATCAAATGTTCCAATTTCTTTTGGACCACCCTGTATATATATCATAAATTGTTTAGTTGTAGTCTGTAGAACAGATGATGTATGTTTTGTTTATGTCAAAATAATAGAACTTGTCCATAGGCGTAGCCAGGGATGGGATCGCACCCCCCTAACCAATAAAAACATAACCATTAGAAAGAAGAAGAAAAGAGTTTTAAAATGCTCTTTATTTTAAGCTTCTAGCCCTATTTTGAATTAAGTTGAATCAAGATTTGTAAAATTCAAGATAGATCTTAATTTTTGGCTTTCACTGGGGGTTCACTGTATATAAACCTTGACGGGGATCCTTGGCGCACATGAGGTACCTTTGACATTTGGTATGGCAATGAACCCAAATTTTAGGATGTGGTATGAGAAGGCCCCCTAATTATGACTTTTGAGGGATGGAAATGGTCGGATTTTTCAACTTTCTGGTATGAGAATGGTCATGTAAAATATGTTATCTCACAATTATGGTATGGGATTGGTCCAGTAGTTACACATATCCTAATATGAGGTTGTTTTGGTTCATTTTCCTCAAAGATCGCCTTCTTCTTGGGACCATCATCAGTTTTTTCAAGGAAATATTCTACTTTGGACCAGTCATGGCATTGGTATGGTATTGGTCCTATATTTTGACATTTGATATGGCATTGGTTTCATATTTGGGCATTTTGGTATGGCTTTTGGGCAATATTTCGGTTGGTATCGGAACACATCCAAATTTGACATTTTGGTATGGGAATATATTGGTATCTGAGGGTTCAGCCTAGGACCCCCGCCAAATTTTGTACACAGTGCCCCCCCCCCCCCGATCATGTGTTCATGTTATACAGTTGGAGCAATTGAAACCTTGAGAATCAAGATGGCTAATTATCAGAATTTTCAATCTTAAATGGGTTCTCAGTTGCTTCTACCATCTTTATTATGCTTTGTATAGATGGCTCATTATTCCTAGTCTCAGTATCATTGACAGTAAGTTCCAAAACAAACAAAGGAAGTTACTTCGCTAAAGCCTAAAATACACCAATATGACCTGGTGGGACCTCCATTAATTGAACATTGGGTGGGATCTCATGGAAATTCATTGGACTTCATTGAGCTTTGCCCGATGGAACTCCTTGGGATTCCTTGGGACTTTGCCCCATGAAGCCCCATTGAGTCCCATGAGATTCGATTGGGCATCATTTGGTCCCACGAAGCCCCATGGAGAATGAACCTGTTAATTCTCTTTCCATTGGGCATCATGGGACTTTTGATCATGGGATGTGTCAGCTAACTTGGGATCAAAATGACCGAGACAAAACCTTCTACACTAAATTACATAATTTTCGTAGGACTCAATGGGATATGGAGGGACTCGATGAAACTCCATGGGGCAAATTAACAAGGTCTCATGGGATATTGTGGGACTCAATATGGCATGGTGGGACTTGATGGGGCGAGTGGGATTCTGGCCATTGGAATATGTTGGCCTAGGACCAAACTCGCGTAATGTAATATAAGTAATGTCAACAAACCCAGTGCCACAGAATTGATCACTTGGAGCGAATGTAAAGCACTATTATTTCCTTTGGTCTCAGGTTTCTACAACTAAACAATCTATGACACATGTAATACAAAGCATATACACCCCCTCCATAAGGTTGGCAACTGCAAGTTTTCATATGATTACATATCAACGTCTGTCAATGTTTGAACCTCAATTTTGTTCCTTATTGCAGAATGGCATCTGAAATACTTTTTTGAACATGAATGTTATTGTACATGTATTTCCTAATGCTGACCACATATACCCTAAACAGTTTTATGGGGTATGGCAATGATAAGCTGTAAAAATATAAAATGGTAGATAATGAATATATTTAGCATATTTTATTTTTTTATTTATTTATTTGCCAACACTTTTATAACAGTGGCACATGGATTATTATCCAGTGCGGCTACATACAACTATACAATATGAATAGAATACAAAGTCATGTATAATTTCTTTAAAACAGTGTTGCATATACTAAAATAATCAAAGACATAAATCTCTGGGCTTGTACACTTGGGTTAAAAAGCGTTTTACAATGCTATCAAATAATCTAAAATAGTCTTGCCCCCATTTTGAAAAAGTCTCATCACCAAGAATAAAGGTCAATTTTTCAGTCAGATTGCCCTTAATGAAATCAGAAAATAAATCGGAGGGACATTGCTTACAAACAGTGTGGAAAAAGGATTCACGTTCTTCTTTAAAATGTTCACACAGCAGCAACCTATGCTGTAAGTCTTCATGTACATTCAAACTACAAAGTTTACATTTGCCATCACTTTTGCCCCATACAGAGTAATTGGATTCAAGGCAAAAATTGTTGGTTCTTGCAAGAAATTTGAGTCTAGAACCATAAAAATCAAAATCTTGTTTTAGATAATTTTCTTGGTATGGATGGTTCTTAAAGGTGGAATAAGTATTTAGAAATTTATAGAGGGAAATGTCATCAATAAAATTAGTGGTGCGTTCCTGTCTACAAATGCCTTCATAGGTATTGTACCACTCACAGTCATCTCGAAAAAGAACGTCATCAAGGCCCCTCTTGATTAAAATGGACTTTATGTTAGACACATATTTCCAAGGGGCTTCATTACCTTCACTATGTTGGTTTATCAAATGAGTTAAAACCTTATGGGGTAGGGATGAATGGGCTAGGTCAAACTTTAGGTATTTAAAGTAGGCAATTTGTCGTTTTTCAATTGTGAGGTCAATGGGAGTCCAACCGAGATCTCCCAATAAGGCTGGTCTTGCGGGTTTACACTTTAATTGTAAAACAGCTTGCGCTGCTCTGTATTGTATTGACTTCATCAGAGCTATGTTACTTTTGGTAAGTGTCCATATAGAACATCCAGATAAAATTGCAGACTCAATCATAGAGTGATATATTGTTTTTCCGAAATTTACTCTCTTAACATTGCAATGTTTAGTAAGAGTTGATGATAGGTACCCATTTAACATTCGTGATTTCTTAGATACGTGTACATCAATGTGATGAGAATCTTTTAAGTTCCTGTGGAAAAAGGTTCCCAAGTATTTATATACATTAACTTCAGAGAGTTTTAGGTCGCCAAATTTCCACAGTTTACTTGAATCAACTTTTTTTCCAATGACCATTACCTTTGATTTCTTTTTGCTAAACTTAAAGCCCCACTTTATTCCAAATCTGTTAACAACGTTCAGAAGGAGTTCAAGGTCTTTACCAGATTCAGCAGTTAGGACAATATCGCCAGCAAAGAGAAAACATGGGATTTTGAAGTTCTCAAAAGGGAGCCCTGTGTCAACCGATTTTAGGGAGTCCTCTAGGTCACTCATGACAACTATAAACAAGGTTGGGGAGAGGATACAGCCCTGCTTGACTCCTGTTTCAGAGTCAAACCATTCTGTGGAATTTTGTCCAAAAATTACCTTATTTTGAACATTATTATATAATTCTTTCATGACACGCCATAATTTATCCTGGATACCCTTTTCCCATAGTTTAATAAATAATAAGTCTCTATCTAACACGTCAAAAGCTTTGGAAATATCAATAAATGATAAATATGTTTTAAGACGTTTCGATTTTCTAAGAGAACATAGACCTTTCAGAGTGAAGACATGATTTTCAAGTCTCTTACTCTTCTGGAAGGCTCCTTGGAGGTTTCCGAGAAGACCATTTTGTTGAAGGAAGTTCATAATTTTTGATTCCAGAAGGCCGGAAAAGAGTTTGTAAATATTGGATGTAATGGTAATACCTCTGTAGTTATCAATGACTTCAGGATCATTTTCTTTGTGAAGTGGTTTAAGTAAGCCTTGCTTCCATTCATTTGGGATGGCTTCATGGTGCTTTATGAATGAAAATAAATGGAAAAGAGGTTCTGCAATAAAATTCTTACAATTCTTTAAAAATTCATTTGGGATCTGATCAATGCCAGAGGCTTTACCATTTTTCAAGTTGGATACAAGTAATTTTATGTCTACTACATTAATGGGAATGTTAGAGAGGGCATTTTCAGATATATCGTTTAAAGTTTCCAATGATGCAACCTTTGCTGCATTACCATCAGAGCTAGTTTTAGGGATTTTATTATTAGTGCCAACATTTTTCCAGTAATTCAATAACGTTTCTTGAACTTTCTTAGGGTCAGTAATAATAAGCTCGGGATTTTCAGGGTCTTTAATTTGAATAGGGTAATTCCTTCGTTTGTTGAACATGGTTAGGGTTCTCCAGAAGCTTCTGGATGATGCAGTTTTGTTTTTACCATTCAAGGTTATTACTTTAATGTGATTTTTAACATATTTTTCTTTGATCTTCAGAGAAACCTGTTTTTTCCTTTCAATATAGGTGTCCCATAGTTCCTGTAGAACATTGGGGTTGGCAGATTTTGACTTTGACCAGTACCTATAAAAACGATTGGCTTCTTTCCTACTGTATATAAGATCTTTGATTTCATCATCCCAAAAACTTCGACAATCACTAGAAACAGATTTTACACCTACTGACTTAGTTCCAGCGTTTATAACTTTAGATTTCCATGAGGACCATATACTTTCAACATCATTAAATTGACTGGTGTCCCATTCCATAAATTCATTTTTAATACAACGTTCAAATTGTTTCCAGTTCGTTGAGTCTTTAATATCCCATTTAGTAAAGGTAGTACATTTTGGTTTTAAAGCAGGGTCAGGTTTTGATTGTTTGGATGAAACATTAACTATAATAGAGTTGTGGTCACTGCCTATTGAAAATAACTTGTCTTCATCTACCACCATTTTATCAAAGATAGTTAAAAAGTTTTGGTTAGCAACGGCATAGTCGATTACAGAGGACTGGTCATTTCTAGACCATGTAGTTACGCCATCACATGATTTTGACAGGTTTAAAATATGCAAGTCAGAGACATTACAAAAGTCCTCCAGCAAGTCCCCATTAGGACTTTTTTGACCAAAATGTCTGAAAGATTCAATTTTCCCATTAAAATCACCTATGATGATACATTTGGCATTGTCTTCAAGAGAATTAGTGTTACACAGAAGCTCATCATAAAGACTTTTACTTAAGTCCACGTCTTTGCCATCACATGGAAAGTAAACGATACATGCATAAAACACAATATCATCCTTTTTAAACTTCAACCAGTATCTCTCAAAAGGGTCAGTCTTAGAATTGAGGACATTATCATTTAGGATGGTGACATCCTTTTTGACAAAGAAACCGATGCCTCCACCTCCTTTAGCATGACGGTTTTTACCATGCCAAGAGAAAGAGTCATGGACAATAGAGAGAGGGTAACTAGAGTCGTTTAAAAAGGATTCAGCTATGGCAAAAATGTCAAAATGGTTGGAATCAAACATATGCTTCATTTCAACTTGTTTGGCCAAACCAAGTCTTTGAACATTATTATAACCAATGCAAATGGCACATTTGGAATGTTTCTGTCTGCGTCCTCTACGAGTTTTATGCTTAGTGTGATGAGACTTCGGGGGTATGGCTTTTACGTATGATGTCACATATAGTGTTAAGATTTATTTGGAATAACAAAGTTTGCTATAGTGATACACATTTTCTTTTTGACCCTAGCAACAAGTTCAACAACTGAAGTGTAAGGTGCCACGCCCCCTTTCTTGAATTTTTAGGGGAAGGTAAAGAGAAAAATAAGAAAAAATAGATGCTTGTACTTTTTATTGAAACATATGCATTTGCTAACATAATCAGTGAAGTTTTTAATCAGTTTTTTTTCTATTGGATAAGACCCAAACTTTCAGGAATTCTTCATACATACCTTACTGATATATTAACAATGTTTCATTATAATTGCAACATCCTCAAATGAGATATTAAATAGTTTCAAGCATATGGTCAAACTCTGACTCGAAAATGATAAAATTTGCTGACTCAGCACTTTTGAGCCTGCTTTGCGAGGGTTCACAAACTTTTTTTTATATGCCTTGGGGTCCCCTACAGGAATTTAAAGTCAAATTGAATCTAGGTGTTTTGGACACAAATGACCTTGGCCGTAGTACTATATATTAGTTAAAATTGATTAAAGCCAAGATATAAAACAAATGTAGAAAAGTACATTTATAGTACTTGACTTTTAACTGTAAAGGTTTGCTCTGAAAACGGCAAACTCAAATATATAGATTTCAAATCAAGACAGCATATTTTAGTGACCAAGCTGTTAGGACAAGGTTATACTTGTAAAAACTTAAGAAATCCTTTCTGGGCTTTGCTGAAAATTACAATTCATTAATTTTGAAATTTCAAATTTTACAACTTGAGATGCTGAAGGATCTAGGAATGGTAAAACAAATTGGCAATGAACTCACATTTTTTTCACTTGGCACCTTTTGAGTTGGATCCCGGCTATGGCATTAATGGTTGAGAAATAGTGATCGAAACCAGCCATAGTATTCTCCTGACGACCATTGTGAATTGTTGTGTTTTATGGATTATGATGATGGCTTTGCGAACAGATGTTGACCCTTTGAATTGCCTATGGAGGGCCCCTATGGACTTCGAGACTGGATTTTATCTATCCCACATCATTTGAGACTGAATACTCTATCTTTTATGAGTACCTAGTATCTACAACTATTTTTGATGTTTTGAGTATTGGCTATCATTTTTTCAATTTTTTCTTCAACATGTATTGTAATGACTTCAGTATGAATGAAATGTCCCTTGGTGTTCTGGTCCCGATTGTGATAATGGTTCTCGATTTGAGGGGAAGGGGGATGTTAGACATTGTTTCTTTTCACGTTAGATCATGGTTTTGGGATATATAGGGTCTACTTTTCTTATGACAGATTTACACTTATAGCTTGCTTTTCTTGTTGGGTTTCCTTAAAGTTTTAAGTCACCCTTACCTTTTGCCATTTGTGCTTATATATTCAATCTGTTCAAAGGCAAACACTTTTGAAAATATGTACAGAGTAACTCATTTCAGGTGAGCAGTGTTTCAGTAAAGTGGAAGTTACTTCACAGCGCTACTAATTTGACCTTGGATCTATGCCAAAACAGTGTTTTCATTGAGTGATATATACCCGCACATAAGTTTCACTTAACATACATGTATGGTTTGTTTCTAAGTATATATCTTCTCAGATCCCAGACAGAAAAAGGTTAATTTTGCACGTATATAATAGTGTCGAAGTGCTAAAACCATCATAATATCATCACATAGATATATAATGGAGTAACATCTTTCATTTTTCACATATAGACTTATTTTATGTGTCATAATAACCTTTTAATTTACCTTCACAAAGAATCTAAAATTCAATCCGGAAAAAGCAGCCATCTTGAATTTTCCAGAACGAGGCAGATCTCACTTGACTTAGGTCTTGTTGACAATGTTATAAAGTAACTTTGTGCCAAATTTTATGCTTCTATCACAAAGTGCAAAAACATTTCAACATTTACACTAGCTAATGGGGCCTCCTAATAAAATAACACAAACGTCAAGCCCAGTAATGTGATTAAGTTGCTCGTAGATTGTCTATGGAGGAACGTGCAAGAAAGCTCATATATGTAAATATCATGCAGAGATAAACTGTGCCATAACCATTAAAGTGTGAAACTAATGATATGTTTACTTAAACCGGTATCATATGACCTCCCTAAACAATAATTTTCTTGGTCTTTTTCAGATTCATTTTGGTGTTTCTTGGATGATATGTGCGAAGCAATAAATGAAAATGCTGTTGATGATCAAATAATGATCAACGAGGTACTCATCGGTGGAGAACTCAAATGGAATAATGCTGAACGACCATTAAATAACCCTGGTAGTATGATCGGAATGACAAATTATGGCCTAGTAGTGCGAGCCCTATCTTCAACAGATTTCTGCCGAGTGGCATGTCATAAAAATAAGAAACATTTTGTATGGCACGCTTTACCTACATCTGACCATATAAATTGGTTACTGAAAAATGATTGGGAAAAGTTCCTGGCAAAAGGGAATGACATAGCAATGTTAGTTAATAGAACCTTATATTTAAACTTAAAGAAGAACTTAAATAGCTGTGTTAATATGACAGGTCTGAGACTGAATAACAGTATAGTAATTTAACCCTAATGAAGCAGGGGAGGGTCGGATGATACCCTTTCCAGTTTTTTCCAAGATTCTTTTCTGCAATGAAAATATATTTTGAAATTGTATTCGCAATAACAGTAACCCTAAACGACCACCTTTGATTCAAACATTGAGGTGATAGGGGGTATAATGGCTCAGTTTGGGAACTTGGCTTTTTATTGCAGAAATTACTTGAAAATCCACCATTTCCATAAAACAAAAATATAAGCTGATGTCTATTTACTTTCTATTGAATACAGTCCATATAGTATTGTGAATACTCTTTCAGACAAGACATGTTTAGCAATTATGTCCCTATCATTGAATATATGCCTGAGGTCTGATGTCAAGGTGAGAATTCAATGATAGGGACATAATTGTATTACATACCTAAAGTACATTTACATAACATTTCATGAAGATACTATGTGCACCCTATGCAGACTGTCACAAACGAAAACAAGCCATGTGGATATCATGTGCGCAAGGTGCAGATATAAACGGTCATTTTTTAATTTGAATTTTATAAACTTTATGTTGGATACTCAATTATAGTCATCCATTTGTAGTGGATACCTCATAAAATGGAAAGAATTTGCAATTGCTGTTTTATTACATGGTTTACAGCCTCTTTGTGGGAATATTCAAAAAATTGAAAACATTTATCAGATATGCACTACCTCTAATCAAGCAGTACGGATATCGTCACTTTTCCCGATATCTGCGGATATCTGCAACGCTTGTTCAGAGGTAGCACATTTTTGTTTAATATTTCCAAATTTGTATAAAATCACAGAGACACCCTTCTACTTTCAAAATACAAATATAATTTGTATCGATAGGTCATCTTGATCACCAATATTGAATGAAGGCTGTTAACGCTGTGAAACAGTTGCAATTTCAAATTGTTTGCTTTGGAGAGAGTATTATTGCTTGATGTGTCGCTATAGAATGAACTACACACCTCTTTACACGATTTCCTTTTTAATTGGGAACCTGTACACATGTATGAATATAATCGAGTACCAAACATGCCCTAGTTGGTGAAACATCACAAAATCAAATTCAAAAATGACCGTTAATATCCGCACCTTGCACACATAATATCTGAACCGCTTGTTTCGGATAGTAAAGTCTGCATGGAATGATGTGGAAATGCGTGAAAAAAGACCAAAAATTTACACAATTCCAGGCGAACTTTTGCCGCTATACAGGAATGTATAGCCGACCTCCAGGTCCATTGACTTCCATACAAATGCTTCGCTGGTTATGTAATACTACAAGGTAATTGGGCTTTTATTGAATGATATACAATGTTTTCGAGATATTGTGGCGCACAATTTGCCCGTCGTTCGCGTTTTGATCCCAAATTTTGTAAAAAAGGGTTTTTCTAAAATCAGTGTTATATCCATGAAGATCTTTTCGGGAGGTCCTTAACATGTCTTCTACAGGGTGACCCAAGAAACAGAACCTTCAAAAAATGAAATAATTTCTTTAAAGATCTAATACCAAAGGTATCGCCAAAATAAATCAATGTAGTATAAAACAAATGTATGTATAATGAAGAAATAGATATATAATGAAAAAATAGATAGGAATATGTTTTTGTAATATTGGTATTTGCTTAAGATTAAAAATTGTCAGTATTGTTACGCGAACGCGATACAAAAATATGTCAGATTCCGCAACGAATATGGCATATTCACTTGCGGTGTATGACAGATTCATCTGCGGTATATGGCATACACACTAACCAATGAGAACGTGATATGGAAGTACGAAATTGTCAATTGCATCAATTGATCGAACAAGTACAAAACGTTATAAATTATTATAATGATTACTGAATCAAACATTATCGAATATATTAACTTAGCAGAAGTATCAGTCGTGTAATAAACTTACTCAATCAATCCAAGATTCATATATTATTACTTGACGCACTAACTATAGTGGTAATCCAGCGTAGTTTTACATTTAGAGTCGATTCTCGCAACCAATCAAATCAAGGCTTTTTGTATCACGTTTTCACCTGCGGTATATGTCATATTCACCTGCGGTTAGGGTTAGGATTAGGGCCCGACTACTACGAACGTGGCCGGTCTATAATTCTGAATTTTTCATAAAAGTTGTATATGAGTCCCAGGAGTAAGAATCCGCTAGGCACTCAATTATAGACCGGTACCGGAAGTAGCCATGACGTAATATCCGGTTTGTACCAAAACTTTTTAAAACGTTTATTTTAAATTTTTTTGTTTTACCCTATTTTGAGGTCACTGATTATAAATCTGTAATTTGTTTTTCAATTAAACTTTTACTTTTCGAGATATAGGTGGGGTTTTTGACTTAGAAAGGGTTAGGATTAGGGCTCAACTTATCCGAACATGGCCGGTCTATAATTCTGAATTTTTCATAAAAGTTGTATAAGAGTCCCAGGAGTTAGAATCCACTAGGGGTTCAATTATAGACCGGTACCGGAAGTAGCTATGACGTCACATCCGGTTTTGACCAATCTTTTTAAAAACTTTTTTTTCCAAAATTAGGGTTAGGGTTAGGGTTAGGGTTAGGGTTAGGGTTAGGGTTAGGGTTAGGGTTAGGGTTAGGGTTAGGGTTAGGGTTAGGGTTAGGGTTAGGGTTAGGGTTAGGGTTAGGGTTAGGGTTAGGGTTAGGGTTAGGGTTAGGGTTAGGGTTAGGGTTAGGGTTGGGGTTGGGGTTGGGGTTAGGGTTAGGGTTAGGGTTAGGGTTAGGGTTAGGGTTAGGGTTTGGGTTAGGGTTAGGGTTAGGGTTAGGGTTAGGGTTAGGGTTAGGGTTAGGGTTAGGGTTAGGGTTAGGGTTAGGGTTAGGGTTAGGGTTAGGGTTAGGGTTAGGGTTAGGATTAGGGCCCGACTACTACGAACGTGGCCGGTCTATAATTCTGAATTTTTCATAAAAGTTGTATATGAGTCCCAGGAGTAAGAATCCGCTAGGCACTCAATTATAGACCGGTACCGGAAGTAGCCATGACGTAATATCCGGTTTGTACCAAAACTTTTTAAAACGTTTATTTTAAATTTTTTTGTTTTACCCTATTTTGAGGTCACTGATTATAAATCTGTAATTTGTTTTTCAATTAAACTTTTACTTTTCGAGATATAGGTGGGGTTTTTGACTTAGAAAGGGTTAGGATTAGGGCTCAACTTATCCGAACATGGCCGGTCTATAATTCTGAATTTTTCATAAAAGTTGTATAAGAGTCCCAGGAGTTAGAATCCACTAGGGGTTCAATTATAGACCGGTACCGGAAGTAGCTATGACGTCACATCCGGTTTTGACCAATCTTTTTAAAAACTTTTTTTTCCAAAATTAGGGTTAGGGTTAGGGTTAGGGTTAGGGTTAGGGTTAGGGTTAGGGTTAGGGTTAGGGTTAGGGTTAGGGTTAGGGTTAGGGTTAGGGTTAGGGTTAGGGTTAGGGTTAGGGTTGGGGTTAGGGTTAGGGTTGGGGTTAGGGTTGGGGTTAGGGTTAGGGTTAGGGTTAGGGTTAGGGTTAGGGTTAGGGTTAGGGTTAGGGTTAGGGTTAGGGTTAGGGTTAGGGTTAGGGTTAGGGTTAGGGTTAGGGTTAGGGTTAGGGTTAGGGTTAGGGTTAGGGTTAGGGTTAGGGTTAGGGTTAGGGTTAGGGTTAGGGTTAGGGTTAGGGTTAGGGTTAGGGTTAGGGTTAGGGTTAGGGTTAGGGTTAGGGTTAGGGTTAGGGTTAGGGTTAGGGTTAGGGTTAGGGTTAGGGTTAGGGTTAGGGTTAGGGTTAGGGTTAGGGTTAGGGTTAGGGTTAGGGTTAGGGTTAGGGTTAGGGTTAGGGTTAGGGTTAGGGTTAGGGTTAGGGTTAGGGTTAGGGTTAGGGTTAGGGTTAGGGTTAGGGTTAGGGTTAGGGTTAGGGTTAGGGTTAGGGTTAGGGTTAGGGTTAGGGTTAGGGTTAGGGTTAGGGTTAGGGTTAGGGTTAGGGTTAGGGTTAGGGTTAGGGTTAGGGTTAGGGTTAGGGTTAGGGTTAGGGTTAGGGTTAGGGTTAGGGTTAGGGTTAGGGTTAGGGTTAGGGTTAGGGTTAGGGTTAGGGTTAGGGTTAGGGTTAGGGTTAGGGTTAGGGTTAGGGTTAGGGTTAGGGTTAGGGTTAGGGTTAGGGTTAGGGTTAGGGTTAGGGTTAGGGTTAGGGTTAGGGTTAGGGTTAGGGTTAGGGTTAGGGTTAGGGTTAGGGTTAGGGTTAGGGTTAGGGTTAGGGTTAGGGTTAGGGTTAGGGTTAGGGTTAGGGTTAGGGTTAGGGTTAGGGTTAGGGTTAGGGTTAGGGTTAGGGTTAGGGTTAGGGTTAGGGTTAGGGTTAGGGTTAGGGTTAGGGTTAGGGTTAGGGTTAGGGTTAGGGTTAGGGTTAGGGTTAGGGTTAGGGTTAGGGTTAGGGTTAGGGTTAGGGTTAGGGTTAGGGTTAGGGTTAGGGTTAGGGTTAGGGTTAGGGTTAGGGTTAGGGTTAGGGTTAGGGTTAGGGTTAGGGTTAGGGTTAGGGTTAGGGTTAGGGTTAGGGTTAGGGTTAGGGTTAGGGTTAGGGTTAGGGTTAGGGTTAGGGTTAGGGTTAGGGTTAGGGTTAGGGTTAGGGTTAGGGTTAGGGTTAGGGTTAGGGTTAGGGTTAGGGTTAGGGTTAGGGTTAGGGTTAGGGTTAGGGTTAGGGTTAGGGTTAGGGTTAGGGTTAGGGTTAGGGTTAGGGTTAGGGTTAGGGTTAGGGTTAGGGTTAGGGTTAGGGTTAGGGTTAGGGTTAGGGTTAGGGTTAGGGTTAGGGTTAGGGTTAGGGTTAGGGTTAGGGTTAGGGTTAGGGTTAGGGTTAGGGTTAGGGTTAGGGTTAGGGTTAGGGTTAGGGTTAGGGTTAGGGTTAGGGTTAGGGTTAGGGTTAGGGTTAGGGTTAGGGTTAGGGTTAGGGTTAGGGTTAGGGTTAGGGTTAGGGTTAGGGTTAGGGTTAGGGTTAGGGTTAGGGTTAGGGTTAGGGTTAGGGTTAGGGTTAGGGTTAGGGTTAGGGTTAGGGTTAGGGTTAGGGTTAGGGTTAGGGTTAGGGTTAGGGTTAGGGTTAGGGTTAGGGTTAGGGTTAGGGTTAGGGTTAGGGTTAGGGTTAGGGTTAGGGTTAGGGTTAGGGTTAGGGTTAGGGTTAGGGTTAGGGTTAGGGTTAGGGTTAGGGTTAGGGTTAGGGTTAGGGTTAGGGTTAGGGTTAGGGTTAGGGTTAGGGTTAGGGTTAGGGTTAGGGTTAGGGTTAGGGTTAGGGTTAGGGTTAGGGTTAGGGTTAGGGTTAGGGTTAGGGTTAGGGTTAGGGTTAGGGTTAGGGTTAGGGTTAGGGTTAGGGTTAGGGTTAGGGTTAGGGTTAGGGTTAGGGTTAGGGTTAGGGTTAGGGTTAGGGTTAGGGTTAGGGTTAGGGTTAGGGTTAGGGTTAGGGTTAGGGTTAGGGTTAGGGTTAGGGTTAGGGTTAGGGTTAGGGTTAGGGTTAGGGTTAGGGTTAGGGTTAGGGTTAGGGTTAGGGTTAGGGTTAGGGTTAGGGTTAGGGTTAGGGTTAGGGTTAGGGTTAGGGTTAGGGTTAGGGTTAGGGTTAGGGTTAGGGTTAGGGTTAGGGTTAGGGTTAGGGTTAGGGTTAGGGTTAGGGTTAGGGTTAGGGTTAGGGTTAGGGTTAGGGTTAGGGTTAGGGTTAGGGTTAGGGTTAGGGTTAGGGTTAGGGTTAGGGTTAGGGTTAGGGTTAGGGTTAGGGTTAGGGTTAGGGTTAGGGTTAGGGTTAGGGTTAGGGTTAGGGTTAGGGTTAGGGTTAGGGTTAGGGTTAGGGTTAGGGTTAGGGTTAGGGTTAGGGTTAGGGTTAGGGTTAGGGTTAGGGTTAGGGTTAGGGTTAGGGTTAGGGTTAGGGTTAGGGTTAGGGTTAGGGTTAGGGTTAGGGTTAGGGTTAGGGTTAGGGTTAGGGTTAGGGTTAGGGTTAGGGTTAGGGTTAGGGTTAGGGTTAGGGTTAGGGTTAGGGTTAGGGTTAGGGTTAGGGTTAGGGTTAGGGTTAGGGTTAGGGTTAGGGTTAGGGTTAGGGTTAGGGTTAGGGTTAGGGTTAGGGTTAGGGTTAGGGTTAGGGTTAGGGTTAGGGTTAGGGTTAGGGTTAGGGTTAGGGTTAGGGTTAGGGTTAGGGTTAGGGTTAGGGTTAGGGTTAGGGTTAGGGTTAGGGTTAGGGTTAGGGTTAGGGTTAGGGTTAGGGTTAGGGTTAGGGTTAGGGTTAGGGTTAGGGTTAGGGTTAGGGTTAGGGTTAGGGTTAGGGTTAGGGTTAGGGTTAGGGTTAGGGTTAGGGTTAGGGTTAGGGTTAGGGTTAGGGTTAGGGTTAGGGTTAGGGTTAGGGTTAGGGTTAGGGTTAGGGTTAGGGTTAGGGTTAGGGTTAGGGTTAGGGTTAGGGTTAGGGTTAGGGTTAGGGTTAGGGTTAGGGTTAGGGTTAGGGTTAGGGTTAGGGTTAGGGTTAGGGTTAGGGTTAGGGTTAGGGTTAGGGTTAGGGTTAGGGTTAGGGTTAGGGTTAGGGTTAGGGTTAGGGTTAGGGTTAGGGTTAGGGTTAGGGTTAGGGTTAGGGTTAGGGTTAGGGTTAGGGTTAGGGTTAGGGTTAGGGTTAGGGTTAGGGTTAGGGTTAGGGTTAGGGTTAGGGTTAGGGTTAGGGTTAGGGTTAGGGTTAGGGTTAGGGTTAGGGTTAGGGTTAGGGTTAGGGTTAGGGTTAGGGTTAGGGTTAGGGTTAGGGTTAGGGTTAGGGTTAGGGTTAGGGTTAGGGTTAGGGTTAGGGTTAGGGTTAGGGTTAGGGTTAGGGTTAGGGTTAGGGTTAGGGTTAGGGTTAGGGTTAGGGTTAGGGTTAGGGTTAGGGTTAGGGTTAGGGTTAGGGTTAGGGTTAGGGTTAGGGTTAGGGTTAGGGTTAGGGTTAGGGTTAGGGTTAGGGTTAGGGTTAGGGTTAGGGTTAGGGTTAGGGTTAGGGTTAGGGTTAGGGTTAGGGTTAGGGTTAGGGTTAGGGTTAGGGTTAGGGTTAGGGTTAGGGTTAGGGTTAGGGTTAGGGTTAGGGTTAGGGTTAGGGTTAGGGTTAGGGTTAGGGTTAGGGTTAGGGTTAGGGTTAGGGTTAGGGTTAGGGTTAGGGTTAGGGTTAGGGTTAGGGTTAGGGTTAGGGTTAGGGTTAGGGTTAGGGTTAGGGTTAGGGTTAGGGTTAGGGTTAGGGTTAGGGTTAGGGTTAGGGTTAGGGTTAGGGTTAGGGTTAGGGTTAGGGTTAGGGTTAGGGTTAGGGTTAGGGTTAGGGTTAGGGTTAGGGTTAGGGTTAGGGTTAGGGTTAGGGTTAGGGTTAGGGTTAGGGTTAGGGTTAGGGTTAGGGTTAGGGTTAGGGTTAGGGTTAGGGTTAGGGTTAGGGTTAGGGTTAGGGTTAGGGTTAGGGTTAGGGTTAGGGTTAGGGTTAGGGTTAGGGTTAGGGTTAGGGTTAGGGTTAGGGTTAGGGTTAGGGTTAGGGTTAGGGTTAGGGTTAGGGTTAGGGTTAGGGTTAGGGTTAGGGTTAGGGTTAGGGTTAGGGTTAGGGTTAGGGTTAGGGTTAGGGTTAGGGTTAGGGTTAGGGTTAGGGTTAGGGTTAGGGTTAGGGTTAGGGTTAGGGTTAGGGTTAGGGTTAGGGTTAGGGTTAGGGTTAGGGTTAGGGTTAGGGTTAGGGTTAGGGTTAGGGTTAGGGTTAGGGTTAGGGTTAGGGTTAGGGTTAGGGTTAGGGTTAGGGTTAGGGTTAGGGTTAGGGTTAGGGTTAGGGTTAGGGTTAGGGTTAGGGTTAGGGTTAGGGTTAGGGTTAGGGTTAGGGTTAGGGTTAGGGTTAGGGTTAGGGTTAGGGTTAGGGTTAGGGTTAGGGTTAGGGTTAGGGTTAGGGTTAGGGTTAGGGTTAGGGTTAGGGTTAGGGTTAGGGTTAGGGTTAGGGTTAGGGTTAGGGTTAGGGTTAGGGTTAGGGTTAGGGTTAGGGTTAGGGTTAGGGTTAGGGTTAGGGTTAGGGTTAGGGTTAGGGTTAGGGTTAGGGTTAGGGTTAGGGTTAGGGTTAGGGTTAGGGTTAGGGTTAGGGTTAGGGTTAGGGTTAGGGTTAGGGTTAGGGTTAGGGTTAGGGTTAGGGTTAGGGTTAGGGTTAGGGTTAGGGTTAGGGTTAGGGTTAGGGTTAGGGTTAGGGTTAGGGTTAGGGTTAGGGTTAGGGTTAGGGTTAGGGTTAGGGTTAGGGTTAGGGTTAGGGTTAGGGTTAGGGTTAGGGTTAGGGTTAGGGTTAGGGTTAGGGTTAGGGTTAGGGTTAGGGTTAGGGTTAGGGTTAGGGTTAGGGTTAGGGTTAGGGTTAGGGTTAGGGTTAGGGTTAGGGTTAGGGTTAGGGTTAGGGTTAGGGTTAGGGTTAGGGTTAGGGTTAGGGTTAGGGTTAGGGTTAGGGTTAGGGTTAGGGTTAGGGTTAGGGTTAGGGTTAGGGTTAGGGTTAGGGTTAGGGTTAGGGTTAGGGTTAGGGTTAGGGTTAGGGTTAGGGTTAGGGTTAGGGTTAGGGTTAGGGTTAGGGTTAGGGTTAGGGTTAGGGTTAGGGTTAGGGTTAGGGTTAGGGTTAGGGTTAGGGTTAGGGTTAGGGTTAGGGTTAGGGTTAGGGTTAGGGTTAGGGTTAGGGTTAGGGTTAGGGTTAGGGTTAGGGTTAGGGTTAGGGTTAGGGTTAGGGTTAGGGTTAGGGTTAGGGTTAGGGTTAGGGTTAGGGTTAGGGTTAGGGTTAGGGTTAGGGTTAGGGTTAGGGTTAGGGTTAGGGTTAGGGTTAGGGTTAGGGTTAGGGTTAGGGTTAGGGTTAGGGTTAGGGTTAGGGTTAGGGTTAGGGTTAGGGTTAGGGTTAGGGTTAGGGTTAGGGTTAGGGTTAGGGTTAGGGTTAGGGTTAGGGTTAGGGTTAGGGTTAGGGTTAGGGTTAGGGTTAGGGTTAGGGTTAGGGTTAGGGTTAGGGTTAGGGTTAGGGTTAGGGTTAGGGTTAGGGTTAGGGTTAGGGTTAGGGTTAGGGTTAGGGTTAGGGTTAGGGTTAGGGTTAGGGTTAGGGTTAGGGTTAGGGTTAGGGTTAGGGTTAGGGTTAGGGTTAGGGTTAGGGTTAGGGTTAGGGTTAGGGTTAGGGTTAGGGTTAGGGTTAGGGTTAGGGTTAGGGTTAGGGTTAGGGTTAGGGTTAGGGTTAGGGTTAGGGTTAGGGTTAGGGTTAGGGTTAGGGTTAGGGTTAGGGTTAGGGTTAGGGTTAGGGTTAGGGTTAGGGTTAGGGTTAGGGTTAGGGTTAGGGTTAGGGTTAGGGTTAGGGTTAGGGTTAGGGTTAGGGTTAGGGTTAGGGTTAGGGTTAGGGTTAGGGTTAGGGTTAGGGTTAGGGTTAGGGTTAGGGTTAGGGTTAGGGTTAGGGTTAGGGTTAGGGTTAGGGTTAGGGTTAGGGTTAGGGTTAGGGTTAGGGTTAGGGTTAGGGTTAGGGTTAGGGTTAGGGTTAGGGTTAGGGTTAGGGTTAGGGTTAGGGTTAGGGTTAGGGTTAGGGTTAGGGTTAGGGTTAGGGTT
Organism: Owenia fusiformis; assembly: GCA_903813345.2. NCBI lineage: Eukaryota > Metazoa > Annelida > Polychaeta > Sabellida > Oweniidae > Owenia > Owenia fusiformis. The sequence goes on along the minus strand of CAIIXF020000280.1, from coordinate 5,139 downwards.
AGGGTTAGGGTTAGGGTTAGGGTTAGGGTTAGGGTTAGGGTTAGGGTTAGGGTTAGGGTTAGGGTTAGGGTTAGGGTTAGGGTTAGGGTTAGGGTTAGGGTTAGGGTTAGGGTTAGGGTTAGGGTTAGGGTTAGGGTTA
>CAIIXF020000279.1:0-25000 GCA_903813345.2 Owenia fusiformis | reverse complement strand
TTGACCGCGTCTTTTTTTGCTGTTGAATCAGTTAGAGCTAGTCAAATTGGTGCGTCTAATTTGGACTTGGCGTATGGTTTGGCATTTTTTGTTCTTTATCTATGCGACTCTCAAAAATATTTGTAGATTGTCGACGAATCGATATACGATCGAGTGTTAAAATTCATCGATATGTTTCTTTCGAAGGAATTTTATGATTTATTTATGCATGGAATTAATGAGCCGTATCACTTGGACTGTACTCAATGCGATAATTTAATTTTTATAATTAAGTCTGCAACTGGTGATATTTTGCGATCCCTGTTCGATTCATATCACCGATATTCATATGGAAGCAGTGCTGCTCATATTTTAACGGGACGCCTCAACTTGAAGCAAGCTTTGCAGGTTACAAACGAGTACAAATATTTATATTTGTCCGACGAAATGTCCGACCAAGAGAAAAGCGAATATTCCTTGGCCGTTTCCATAAGTAGACTGGATAAATGTTTGCACGATTTCATTGGATTGGAATTGAATCACTTGGGAAAAGATTTGCCGTTATATTACGGACAATTCGTACCTTTGATTCGACACAATTCTCTGTACAAATATTTGAGAAGAGTGTATCATGATGTATTGGTATTTGATCAACATATCAATGGGAAAAGAAAATTTAATTACATTTTAGAAGGTTATTTGTTATTTTGTTTCAAATGTAAAAATTTGGTTGAATTGAATCCTAATTCTATTTGGTCGTTGTATTCACATATCATTCCATCTGATTTGTATGTAATAAAAAATTTAGATCCGAATAAATTTAAATTATATAGATAAAATGGATAATTTACGCAACTTTTATCTACCTTTAGACGTATCCTTAAATGCAAACATAGATACAACTCATGCGGAGATTTATAAACCGAAAATTGTTGAACACGTTAACAAGGAAGTTCATTTCGTGAATAATATAAATGTAAATTTCTGGTATTCGTTATCGAAAATAACCCAAGGAAGTGTTTCCATATACAATGGTAATCAATTGGAATATAGATCTTCTTTGCAGAAAGGGTTTCATTCAGTTGTTCAAAGTGGAACGGATATTATAGAAACAGGAAGTAATTTTTCTTGTATTCCTCCAATTACGAACGATAAATCCTTTTTATATTTTAACGAACAGAATGTGTTCGGGTTGGAAATGATGGAAATTGGAAAAGCGAAATCTCACATCAATACATTTTATACATTTTGTAGAACGTTTCAACATGTCATTATTTCGAAAAAGAAGTTCATTTTGAAAGATGATGTCAAATTGTCCAATATTTTTAAGGAATGTGACACATTAATGAAAAGAAATTATTTTTGGCGGCGAATAGTAAATGTCATCACAAACAACAATTCCGTTCAAAATGTATATGCTCGACAAAATGCTTCTATGATGAGCACAATTATTCAGACATTCGACTTTTTCAAATGGGATAGTTATAACAATATTTTATCGATAGATGGATCGGAAGTTATCGTTTCTACCCCAAGAGAAATAATTTGTAAAATGGTTTCTAATCTTGGAGACAAGGTGGACAAATCTGATCTAGGCGACTTGTTCTATACGTTAGAGAGTGACTCTGACTGGGATACAGATAGTTCTGAGATGTTGCGAAACTGTATGATTCGTGAGAATAATATATTTTATACGGCCCAAATGCTATGCGAAATGATCAACAAAATTACTGTGAATTCTCACGGTACTGTAGCTTCGTGTGTGAATCGTTTTGCTTCTCCCGGTGCTGATGTTACCATTTACGTTTCATAATGGAGACTCAAGGGAAAGAAATGTTCTCCAAACTAAAGTTTATTTCTACGGACGAATTAAAAAAACATTTCAAAACTTATGGAATCGATAAAAAGAGTGACAATTTTCTTATTCATCCTTCTGTAGTATCTATGAAAAGTTTAGAATTAATACATAATCCTACGTCCTCCAATTGGAGCAATTTCTCTCAAACTATTCACACCAATTTGAAGCGATTTGAAATGAATACATTTGTGTATTGCATATCTTTGTTATTTATTATTCTCGATGAATTTGGAATGTTGATGGACATTCCCAAAATATCTGAAGATGTCGAAGACAAAAATGAATTTATTCACAATTATTGCGAAAAACAAATATCTGAGATAATGAAAGATGTTTACGAAGTGCGTTTGATTAACAGACTGCAAAAGATATCTGGAGAAATTATGAAAATGATTAAATTAAATTTATGTTTAGGAATAATTCCCATCGTGGAAGTGCTAAGAGAACACCCTACTTTAGGGCACAAGAAAAATAATCGTAAAAAAAGAATAGATATAATTTTGAAGCATTTAGAAAATAATTTATTTACCGCACGGTGTATAGATTTCGAGGATGTATTGAATAACTTGATTCTAGTGCGGCAAAACGATAAGTACATGTTTTAATAAACACGGCGAGAAATATAAATTTATACAAATCGATCACGTGGATAATCCATTGTTATTTAAACATATACATCCAGTTATCGGAGATATCTTGGAAGATGAATTCGAGTTTAAATTTATTTCTAAACTTATAACTGAATTCGAAATATCATTAGTAAACGAGACAAAAGTAATTTGCGGAGACGTGTTGAACAAGAACGCTTCCGATGCTCTGGAAAGAAACAAGAATGCAAATGCGAAATTGGAACAAAACGAGAGGGGACATTTGATGAAGCAAATATTCGGTGGCTTCGATTCGTTCGAAAAATTATTGGAAGACAAAGGCAGAGAAATAGCTAAAGAAACTGAAGTAGACCCGGGATATAATTTTCAATCTAATATGAAAAGTTATTTCGATGCTCAAACCGAACGAATTAAAACAATGGTAGACTTATCTGACGATTCTCCGAACGTAGACATGGACGCGTTGTTTGAACAAATCAATGGTCAAGTAGATTATTGGACAACAACGCTACCCTCGTCATCATCGGAGGAAGCAGAGGAAAGTGTTTTAGTTGATCAATTACATTCTCATCTGAATATGAAGCAACTTATTGCATTTTTAAAAAGCAAATTGAGAGAGTTAATTGTACAGAGAAATTTAATGGTAAAAGAAAGTAAAGAAAACAAAATTCGAATGTGTTGTTATGAACAAATGATTAAATCTGGGGCTAAAAACAACGCTGGACAAATTCAAGAAATCAATGCATTGAAAAAGAAGGTTAAGCAATTGGAAGATATTGATAAATCGTTAATACAAAAATTTCAACTGTTGTTGGACAGAGTATACAATTCAGAAAGGGAGCAGAGTTCGGAAAGAGAGAATCATAAACAAATGGTTAATACCTTGATGTCGAATTTTATGTGTTCCAAATCCGAAGAAGATTTCTCGGCTATGTTGAGAGATATAAAAGAATTTTCTTGGAGTACTTTTCAATTGGGAGAACATGATTATAAATTTTCGAGGGAAGCTTTTTCCAAGCTTTTCATGGAAGTTAATGTTTCGTGTATACCTGTTTTTAAAAACGTCCATTCTAAACAAGAATTGCAGAAAAAAAATCTATTCCTCCAAGAAGATATAAGAGATGAAATTAAATATGATGCCTATAATTTAGGTTTTCATAAAAGTAAAATTCAGGTGATGCCTTCTCTTTCCATTTCAGAACAAATTGCGAATATTGAAAGAAGTTCAAATGATTTTGTAAAAGATGATTCGTCTGATAAAATAAAATTTATAAATATTAATCCTTTGAATGAACATAGGTTGGTCAATTACGAATCTTTAACCAATTCTTCTGCAGTCGATGCATTCGACGTGAGGTTTTATGGAGTTAAGTACGCATCCAAAGGAAACATATTGAAAAGAAAGAAGAAGGAATTGAAAATCAAATGGGATCGGATTGTCAATTCTATATTTTCTCTGGGGGGGGTGATGTATACCCAAAATGGACAAAATATGGGAGTTAAGAATTTAACGTATCATTCCATAAACAAAAACATCGTGCCTTTATGTAACCTTTTGTTCGGTGAAAATGATTTTACCGATAAAGCTATAGACGTTACTTTATACCTTGACAAAGAAGAAAAAAACTCTCACAAGTCGAATCAGCATTCTTTATTTATTCATGATATTTTGTATAACATTTTATTTAGTAAATATAAACATTTGATTTGAATCGTATACGATATGTTTATTACTTATTTATTTAAGCATTCATATTTTTATTCCATTGGTGGCATGTAGGTAGTTTCCTTTATGTTTTCGTAGGGCTCTGAGTCGTTTTGATAGAGCTCCGCGTCGTTTTCGTAGTGCCCTGTGTCGTCCAAGCGAAGCAAAGACTGTAATTCTTCTTTTCGAGATGCTGATTTTCTAATACATTCTCTACTTATAGTTTTTGTTTTAAGTAATTTTCTTGAAGCAAAATATATAGATTTAAATAAATTTAAACATATAATTAAGAATATAAAAATAATCAATAGAAGAATACTTTCGTCTATCAAGTGTAATCTGTCGTTGAAATATATATATATCTTATGCGCTTCGTCGATCAACTCTTCAGACATCTCGAACGAGAACAATATTCCTCGGTGATAATGAAAAAGACTATATTTCGTCCTCACACGGAATAGAACGTAACAAAGGAGCCGTTAATTCCGGAATTTGTATGGAAAATGTATGTTTATAATTCGATAATACGCCGTTCAAAACTGTCAATTCCTTTATAAATATGATTCCATATGTTGATCTATTGATAAATTGATCTTGCATACGCAATAAATTAATACTTTCTTCCGAATGTATAAGAGGCCAAGAAATTAATAAAATAAACAGCAGCATGATATACACAAACATGCTTTATAAAAAAATAAAACTACTTATCATAAAATACGTTTTTTGGATTAAACAACTTCTTGTTTTCGTATAATAATTCTAGCCATTATTTCGTGGGAAACATATCCCGGTCTCTGGAGGCTATTTCTAAATTTTTCTTCGATGCTCGATTCTTTCGAAGGTCGTATTTTTCCTTAAAACAAATATACAACGTTATATATTTAAGATATTATATTTAATAAATATATGTATTACTTTGAGCTTAGAATACGGGAAAATGTTTTCATCGAAAAAGTTAAATACAAATAAATATAAAATAGAAAGTAAATCCTTAGAGGAAGTAGACAATGATCACCAACGACAAATTGCTGAACTCTCAAAAGAAGTGCCTCTTGAATGCCGTCCACAGAATATGTCTTTCATATTCTTTGCAACTAAATGATTTATTGAATCTTTTCAATTTAAACACGATTCTTGTCGAGAGCACCACGAAATACTATTGACGAATCCTATTTTAGAGTTGTCACCAATAAAGGTAATAAAAACTAATAAATTCATTTGCTCAAAGGAATTATAGCAAGTCGCTCTTGATTTTTTTTTCATTTTCTTATAATAGAAGGGTTTATTGCTTTTTAATTCTTTTACAGGCTGTTACTGTTTGGAGCGGTGAAGTTGTTTTTGGAACACCTAGAGTTCGTTGGGTGTTTACGTATCGATATTCTTCAAACAATTGCTGAAGGATTTACCTTTTCGGATAAACGTAGTTATTATATCGTTCATATTCTATATATCGTCGTTAACTATCTGTACAATATTTGCTTATTCCATCGAAATTCAGTTCATTTTTTCATTTGAAAGGAAATTTAGAGATAGAGAGAGAGAAAGAGAGAGAATACCAAGAGAAATACGAAAAGATAACAGATTGCTAAATAAACAGGTATGTATATTTTCATTCGTCTTATGAAATAGAAAACTAGAACAGAATTGAGTTAATGAATACTATAATATATAAAATATGTACTTTATATTTACAGATATATAAGTTGAAATACAAATATAAGAAAACTCTTAAAGGAAGATCTTCTAAAAAAAGAATTAAATATTGATACGAATCTAACCGCGCCTAATGGAAGAAGTAAAAGTAACGCAACAAGGTACACAAATGTCAAATGTGGAATATGATGACGACCATAGCTCGCCGTCTACCGTCCCTTATATTGAGAAATGGTCGATAGATTTGTCATCAGAATCTGTCAAATCGTTATGCGAAGATGCTTCTTTTAAAGATTCTCGTCTATCCGAATTACATGTCAATTCTTCATATAGATTTTCGAAAGTAAACATGGAACGGTTGTCTCAAAACATATTTAAAAGCATTATGTTTGCGAACAAAATATGCTACCGCGTACCAATAACCAACGACTTGGTTAAAATCATCGATGAAGTTTTCGAAACGTTGATTAAACACTTCTCCATTCTGGAATCTGACATAAATGAATCTTTCCAAGATGGATGTATCAGTTTTATCGAAAACATAAAAGACAATACTGAAATTTCTGACAGACATTTCCTAGCATATGTTATATTTTACGTTTACAATAGTTCTTATCTTTATTTCGAGAAGTTAATTTCCTCTGATGAATATATGATGGAAAAGATTGTCGCAAATTTTTTGCAATCTTCAATGAATCATTTTAAAATATCCATATCGAATTACACGTTGCGCCTATTTGTAGACATAGGAAAATTTGTATGTGTGATCGAATGTTATAAATATTTAAATATATTGATTAATCCATATCTCTCGTGCGAGGATTCTCAAAAAATAACGAATGAGGTGATTAATTGCAAGGACATTCTGCAATTTAATGATTATTTGCATGATCAAGAAGTTATTTGTGAAAATTATTGTTTGAAAATGTATAAGATCGGCATATTCATTCGATTTCATGGATACTTTCCTTATTCCACTTTTCAACAAATCATTGATGTGAAAACTTGTATTAAGAAAGAAATATCGGGAGAAGATATTTTAATTATTCTTTCCAAATATGTACCCTATTTAAAAGGATTTATATTTAATCCAATTGATTTTCCCAGGTACATAATTGAACATTTGTTAATAAGAGGCTTCGTGTAATGGTATTATTCCACTTTTGTAGCTTCTCGTTTAATAAATTTTATACAATTAACAATTTCGTCTCTTCTTTTTAATATAATGTATGGATTTTCGAAATGTTTTCAATATCAAACTATTATTACACGTTTCGCAATTGCAATTGCAAGTGATGCTTAAGCTTTCAACGGAACAAACCTGTACGCATTCAATAAAATATATCCTTAAGAATTTTCTGAGAATTTACTTACATCATTTTGAGTAAAATGCAAAACAGTTTAAATAAGATTATTACTCCTTACACTGGTGATCCACTCGATTACGCTGGTTACCGAAACGGTTCGTTTTGGTAACAAAATGTCGGAACATCGAAGGTAGGATTTTTCTCTTTTCCTTATTTCACACGTTGTAGGCAGAATTCCCACGACATTTTTTAACACTAACGTGTATCAGTATCATATGTTTTAAGAAAATGTACAGATGTGCGAACAAATAGTTCAGAAGACAACAGAATCGTCGATTTAATTCTTCACTTAAGTTACATAAACGGTTTTTTGAAAAACAGTTAAAATCTGCACTTTTAACCAAAACCGTTTATGTAACTTAAGTGAGGAATTAAATCGACGATTCTGTTGTCTTCTGAGCTATTATTTCGCAAACATGAACATTTTCTAAAACATATGATACTGACATACCTTTGTGAATAAAAAACGTCGTGGGGATTCTACCTACAATGCGTGAAATAAGGAAAAAAGAAAAATCGTACCTTTGACTTTCCGAACTGTTTTGGTAACAAGCATAATCGAGTGGATCACCAGTGCCTTAGAAAGATCTGGCAAAGAACAAAGGGAAGTTAACATTGGAACAAACGGATGTAGCATGGATGGTAAATATTCATTCTTTCTTCAAAGATAGTAGCCGAGTAGAATGTATGAATGGAAAATGTATCAATCATATTGTTGATACTAACCTGCTCAGAGAGAATGAACGGTGGACATATTATTTTCATTGACCAAACGTAATAACCCAGTTAAAACAATATCAAGTTATAGTACAATCAGATTCAATTTAAATCCTAATCATTACTCTTATTAGGATGTAACAAGGATGGTAAATATTCATTATTTTATCAAAGATAGTAACCCGGTTAGAATATGTTCTCATACATCAGTGCCGAGGTCAAAACCATTAGCCAATAAGGAGTATATAAAGAGACAAGTTTACAACGAGGGGGTCGACATCTGAAATTACCAAATATGGTCGATCACTGGAATCACGAACATGCGCTGGCATATTTCTAACGCATAATCGAATGGCGCGGCTGATCGACAATTTATCTCATGTCATGGCAAAATTCGAGGAAATTGGATCCAAGAAAAAAACTGATGTAGCTGAGTGGGATATTTCACTAGGTGGGGAGTTTCGACTCAATGTTCATCCTAAATTTCGAAGGGTTAACATTTGAGGTAAGGTTTTAAATGATTTGTGACTCATCGTAGAATATTAAAATAAAATGTACATTGGCTCTATTGTTGTAGCTACATATCACATTTTTAGTATTTTAAATAAGGTTATCACCTCAATACTTACTCTGACGACCCACGCAAACATTTACCAGATAGGAATGGCATCGTAATGACCCGGCTAGTGTTTGAGCAATTTGTGGACAACCTTATTAAATACGGGCTCGTACAACCTACTGAACCTCATTGTCTAATAACAGGCCATTGTGTAAAAAGTGATGCTGACAGTTGTAACGAATGTAGTTATTTCGAGCCTGGGGATTTCGATAACCAGAGTTAAATAAGCTGTATTATACATAAAAAAATAAAGACATATATATGTTCATGTAAGTGATACCGTCATTCATGCTCAAGTATTTGAACATGATAGGTCAATTATTAGTTTTGAGCGTTAATACAACATGCGGTATTTGTCAAACCATCAAAGTTATTCCACACTTAAACGAAACTGAAAATGTAACACTTTATTACGTAACAAAGCCATATGTGAGCAGTTACGATGTAAATCTGGAGACAAAGATAGCCTTAAGCTTTACCATATACAAGGTTGCTTGACGCTCTGAACTTAAGGTGATCGTTATTTATTGTTAAGTACAGGCAATGTCACAAAGTATAAATATTGGCAACTTAGTCAATTCTTTCACTGTATTCTATTGTCATTCATCGACAAACATAGGAGCTAACACTATTTGAACAATCTATACTTAAACTGGTAAGTAGCATCTATTTTTATTAATTTAAGTTTCTTTGAATTTTTAAAAAGATAGACAAAGTGATATTTATTAACAGGGTTGATAAGATTAAGCAGAATGCACCCTCTTATTGTTGTTCTTAGGTTTAATTCTGTAATTATAATAGCTGAAACTACAGTAGATTAAGTATAATGTCAGGTTTAATTATGTTATTATATAGGTAGATACATCAAAACATTGGCCTTTTATTCCATTAGTTACTATGGAGACATGTATAATATGCGGTAAAACAAATGGCAACTACGACTTGCAATGGTTCGTTTGCGAAGATTGTTTAAAGGTTCAAATAGCTAGTGGAGAGAAAGATGAAGTCAAATCGGGGATCCAGCACAATTCTGAAAGTGCCTCTTATGACATTAGTAATATGAATCAACCGTCGAGTGACATAGTTAGTTTAATTCGATAAAATGTACAGCTTGTGTTTTTTTATGTTATGAACATTTGAATCATTTGTTACAGAGCTCAAGAGTTTAACATTTTTAATCCAATACTAACCAGAACATATAGAATAAATTATCATTATTTTCTACATTGATGCAACACGTTTATTGCCCTTTGCCCAACATCGAATGCAAATTTGACAAATGAAAACGAACCAAATCTTTTGATTTAGTTTATAGAGGTAGAACTACCTTTAAAAATGCCCTAGTTAAATTCATATACAATGCTACGATAAAGGAGGTAAATGAGGGGGCTCCGTTACGTAATCATAATGATACTCTAGAACATATATTTAAGAATATTTTGATAGAGAGCACCCGTGCCCATCATGATCACGGTATGATACACGCTGTTATTCAACACGCCGATTTACAAACGCCAATTATTGTAACAGCTAGACGTGTAAGTGACATGACCAGTTCTGAAATTTTGGACAAAGTAGAGGGCATTTTAAATTCTAATGAAACGTTGAAAATGGATTCGTCACTAAATATTATTGTGTCAATTATCAAAATGCCATCGGGCTTAGGTTGTGTAAAAATAGAAAAACGTGATGACTTAAAACGTAAAACACACATTGTTTATATGGTTGATAATAATGATTACACATGTTTTGCCTGGTCAGTTTTGTTAGCTTGTGCTTATTTGTTAAATCCCGAATTTTTTGCTGAGTATACTATAAAAAAAAATTATAATTGTGACCCAGAGACAAGGACATTAGATTACATATACAATTTTTGTATTTTTGACCTACAACCCTACTTCGTTGAAGGGTCATTATGACGCAGTAATTAATTATAAAGGTCTTTTCAACATGGATTTTTGTTATGGTTGTTCCAATTTTTATTCTAACGATAATCATAGTTGTAAGCAAGTGTGTGACGTGTGTAAGTGTGTAACGTGACAAATGACAAAAATATCGTTATTCCTGACGAGGTGCGGTCATGTGACGAATGCTACAAGACAGCCCGTAACAATGCTTGTTACGAGAGGCATAAAGTTGGTCGAGGTATATTAAACTTTACCAAAAAGTTTAAAGTTGTATTTTATGATGTCAAAACACATCAAGATTTGATTATTCAATGTTGAGATGGTTATAAGCCTTTTAACAAGGATAATTGCAATTTGTGTACAGAAAATGAAGTTCGCGCCGAGTGTAAGCTATGTACCAACTGTAATAGCTCCAAATGGTCTAGGCAACAACATACACCTATTTACGTAGATGCCATTTCAATTTGCAATCATTGTGTGGATAAAACAGAACTGGAGAAATGTTCCCATTGCGGTACACATTGTTCACCTAAGTGTACCGATTGGTGTTTTAAGATCAGTGCTACGATAATCCACCATGCGACAACGCTATCTTTGGATCAGAATGGGTTTCTTTTCACAGAGCAGATACCTTAAAACAATTTGGCGATTGGTGTTGCAAGAACCCGCAATCAAAAACTACATTCTTGGCTCACAATGCGAAAGGGTATGATTCATAATTTGTCTTGAAATATTTCTTGAGGGTTGGGATACATATATCCAACTTGATTTGTTCAGGTTTAAAAATTACTTTGTTACAGATAGGACCACCACGCAATTTGAAATTTGGTGATACTATTAACCATTTGAATATGGCTCTTGCAAAATTACCCAAAGCATTTGGGTTACCTGAATTACCCACGGGATTTTTCCCACATTTTATAGATTTGAATTCAGTAAATTACGACATGTTTTATTTATATTTGTATTGTTATATAGTTAATTTTAACAGGGCCAATAGTGCCTAGGCATAGGCCCTGTACTACTGTATTGTACGACTTATTATTATGAAATAAAGAAAACATGAAAAAAAAGTAAATTACGAGGGGGATATACAGGGCTTACAGTCGCGAAAATATGACTCATCAAAGTCAGTTAGAATTTGACCATTGGTATCAGAGGGTAAAAGAAGAGGGGAAATTTAACTACACCAAAGGTCTAGCCTTCTATTGTAAGCAAGACGTAAGGATATTAGCTCAGAGTTTCATGAAATATAGGAATATGGTACTTTACGCGACATCTGGCTTGGTCAATGCAGGAATAGATCCATTGAGTTATTTAACAAATGCTCAAATGTTTCTTGCTATTTTCAGATCAAATTTTCTGAGAGAATATCACACGTGTACATTGAAAAATCTATCAACTCGAGTTGAAACAACAAACAGCTCACGGTCGTATTAAGCTGTACGAGAAATTGCACGAGCTAGGTACGAGAGTTTTATATTACGACATAGATAGTATATTCTACATATCTAAACCAAACTTTGACGACAATGAGTAATTATCTAGGTGGTTTGACGAATGAACTAACTGAAGACAATTACATAACGCATTTTGTTTCTGCTGGCCCTAAGAATTACGCCTATTTGGAGCACACTGGATCCACTAAGTGTGTTGTGAAAGGGTTTTCCATCAAGGGATCGAATACTGATGTGATAAACTTTGAATCTATCAAAGATATAGTCTTGAATAATCGTGACAAAAAAATTGCGACTCGCAATGATCGTAAAATACATAGAACCATGACACCAACACCAGCTATACTTAAAAAGTGGAACACAAAAATGTATGGTTAACAAGGGGTATAGCCTCACTGTCAACAGGTGAGCTTGCAGTGACTGATTTCAGCACCAAGAGAGTCTATTTATGGTTTCTTGTTTTTGAAATATAAAAATAACCCTGAAAACTCTACTAAGCAACAAGGTGTCATTGTAACGTCGGTAGTAACACTGGTACTGTTAAACAAACCACAAACTGGTATAAACCAACATTGACTACCATTATCACGAAAAACCCTACTAAACCTAGGTCACCTATGTTACCCTTTGAAGGTGCTTGATTATAATATATTACTTGTGTTATTGTATGTAGCATGTTATATAATCTTATATGTAACTTTGATGTAAGTCTGCATCCTTAATTTGGTTTCAAACCCTAATGACTTCATTGGCTAAAACTTAAGGCTGAGGCTATATTTAGCACAGCCTAGAATATGATATAAATACTAAGGATAGGTTTTTGGGGTTGGTTCTGTACAAAGTATTGGTGCTGTAAAAAGAGTTGGTTCTGTGAATGGAGATTGAAGCCAAGTAACTGAAGCAGACTATTGAATAAACTTGTACTTAGTGATTTAAAAAAGAAGAAATATTCTTATACAATATACTTGGATTGAACTGAACAACTGACTTGTTATGTTACACTTGATGTAATGGAGTTTGGTCTGATGAACATTGAACATTATAAATAATAAACACCAACAGCTGAACTGAAGGACAATTCCACAAAAAAGTAATAGCACTTCAGCAATTAATAATAATAATACAGAACGCATAAACAATAAAACACCAAAATCAAGGACTGATTTCACTGGTGCCGCGAAGCCAGAATCTCAAATTTGGGAAACCGCGGACACAACGCAGGAGGTCATCGCATATTAGAGATAACACTTTATGATATGTTGAAGATACTTGAATTTTATGGTGATTATCACATAATAAGAGGGACTTTATAACAGCTTCTTAATGATTTGACATCCAGTTCTTGAGTAGACAAGTTATACTAGATCGCACTATGATAGACTTTTGACAAAACTAAATACCAATAAAATGCAGCGAACATGCCTTATTTGCCTCCTCCAATTACTGGCACATATTGCATTTAATAAATTAAACCAAATAAATACTCACTTTTCTACCCGTTTTACAAATTAATGTATCCTTATCCGTTGAATGATTCAACTTCTTTCTGACTAGTTGTGTTAATAATTTATTTTCAAAAATGCTTAAATTCTCGAATCTATATTTGGCTCGAATGACACATGATATTGGTACATCTCCGGTGTCAATGACTGTATATTTGTCGTATGTTGTCTATCTCGTATAATGCTACATCTCTGGCGTCGTTTAACTCGTGTCTCTTCTCAGTTGACATACAACATTATATCCCGGTGTTGATTGAGGAGTTTAAACCTTATATTTCTAGAGTCTATATTGGGCTGGAGGGAGACATGAAATTGGAACATCTCTGGTGTCAACGATTGTACTCTGGTGTAATTTAGTGGCCAGGTGTATCGGTTCGCCAGATGTTCCCTTCATTTCAACTGCTGGCCCCTCTTCTATTTCCAGCGCATATATCATTCGGGACTTCCTCTCTTCTATATTTATATGGTTAAGCATCTTTTCAGTATTTGTTCTGATTGATTTAAGATAAGAGCTACGTGCGAAATTATAAAAAATCATATCAAATTAGTACTAGATATAATCAATTGCCTTATAATGTAAAGGAACATTGTTCCTATTTGTTTTTATTCTATTGAATAACTATTGTTTTAATTATACAATTCAAAACTATTTAGTGCCTTTCTGAGTTCTTCATTTATATGGGAGACAATAATAATGCTTTAGAGAAAATATATAATGTATCAATTCATACTCAACATATATACATGTATTTTTCAAATGGTACAATTAACAATATTCAATTTTGCATGCAGTATATAGTAATATATGATTAATAAAAACACATTAGATAATGTCAGCATCATGACACAAAAGATGTCAACAGACTCAACAGGTGGGCTGACCATTTAATGTCTCCTTTTGTTGTTACGTCAGCCACATAGGAAAAGTTATGTAAATTTTTTATACGGTAACTGTCTTGGCCTCCGTGCTTTACAAGCGACGACTCTCGATATCCAATACGTAATGTATTTTAATGTTGATTGTCTCTGTTCAGTAGTTATATATCGAATAATATAACATAAAACTTTGATCAAGTAGGGTAGAGGGGGAAGTAGACCTAAATTTTGAACAAATGTTTTCACCAGTTCCTGCCGGATATCAAGTTATATTTTAATTGTATAAGTGTGTCAAATAAACTATTTAAGGTTTTATCAGACTGGAGTACTGAAAGGCAGGCATCGGTGAACAACTTGTGATTTGAAGGACAGATTTATTTGATTGAGTTATGTTATCATTAATTGACAATGTTTCTTCTTTTTGGTTCAAGGATTCAGCTGATAGAATCATGTTATCTTGTATTGTGTACAGTCAAATTTAAAATAGACTAGAACAATTAAAAAAATTATGCAAATTATTATTTCAAAATTCAAAAATTAATAATACACTTATTATTGGGAGGAAGGAGTCTAAAAAACAATTTGTACGAACAGGGAGAGCAGTGTTACCCTTTGAAGGTGCTGAATTATGATATATTACTTGTGTTATTGTATGTAGCATGTTATATAATCTTATATGTAACTTTGATGTAAGTCTGCATCTTTAACTTGGTTTCAAACCCTAATGCCTTCATTGGCTAAACTTAAGGCTGAGGCTATATTTAACACAGCCTAGCATATGATATAAGTAGAGATGATAGGTTTTTGGTGGTTGATTCTGTACAAAGTATTAGTGCTGTAAAAAGAGTTGGTTTTGTGAATAGAGATTGAAGCCAAGTAACTGAAACAGACTATTGAATGAACTTGTACTTTAAAAAGGAAGAAATATTCTTATACAATATACTTGGATTGAACTGAACAACTGACTTGTTATGTTACACTTGATGCAATGGAATTTGGTCTGATGAACATTGAACATTATAAATAATAAACACCAACAGCTGAACTGAAGGACAATCCCTCAAAAAAGTAATAGCATTTCGGCAATTAATAATACAGGACCCATAAACAATAAAACACCAAAACCAAAATTGGTTTCACAATGTACCTCGAAAATCTTTATGTGAGGCTCGTTGGTATTGCATTACATGTGATAGATCGTATCTCGAAGAAGGTATCACATAAGTCGCATAAATGTGACCATTACAAGTATTACATATGTCACTATATTGTTCCTTACGATCATATATGTTACATGAGAGCAGAGCCCTTAAACTTTATGAAAAAGTTTAAAGTTGTATTTTACGATTTCGAAACACATAAAGATTCGATTATTCAATGTCGAGATGGTTATAAGCCTTATAACAAGGATAATTGCAATTTGTGTACAGAAAATGAAGTTTGCGCCGAGTGTAAGCTATGTACCAACTGTAATAGCTCCAAATGCTCTAGGCAACAACATACACCTATTTACGTAGCCGCCTTTTCAATTTGCGATCATTGTGTGGATAAAACAGAACTGAAGAAATGTTCCCATTGCGGTACACGTTGTTCTTGGCTCAAAACTCGAAAGGGTACGATTCATATTTTGTCTTGAAATATTTCTTGAGTGTTGGGATACATATATCCAACTTGACTTGTTCCGATTTAAAAATTACTTTGTTACAGATAGGACCACCACGAATTTTGGTGATACTATTAACCATTTGAATATGGCTCTTGCAAAGTTACCCAAAGCATTTGGGTTACCTGAATTATCCAAGGGATTTTTCCCACATTTTATAGATTTGAATTCAGTAGATTAAAACATGTTTTATATTTGTATTGTTATATAGTTAATCTTAACAGGGCCAATAGTGCCTAGGCATAGGCCCTGTACTACTGTATTGTACGACTTATTATTATGAAATAAAAAAAACATGAAAAAAAAGTAAATTACGAGGGGGATATGGAATACCCCCCCCCCCCACCCAGTGCTTACGGTCACGAAAATATGACTCATCAAAGTCAGTTAGAATTTTACCATTGGTATCAGAGGGTAAAAGAAGAGGGGAAATTTAACTACACCGAAAGTCTAGCCTTCTATTGTAAGCAAGACATTAGGATATTAGCTCAGAGTTTCATGAAATATAGGAATATGGTACTTTACGCAACATCTGACTTGGTCAATGCAGGAATAGACCCATTGAGTTATTTAACAAATGCTCAAATGTTTCTTGCTATTTTCAGATCAAATTTTCTGAGAGAATATCACACGTGTACATTGAAAAATCAATCAACTCAAGTTGAAATAATCCATTGTAATCAGATTGTTGTAACTTGTATCCTCGATATTATAATCGTTCAATATACCTAATATCGAATGCAGAGTCGATTAGGTTTACCAACATGTACACTACCAAGCGAAGATATGTTGGAAGTCTTGAAATGTGATGCGGTCATAGAGGATATACTCATTGCAATCGGGGACGGAGAGGAATCACTTACAATGACACTTTTTGATATTATGGATATTATCCTTAACGCTTAATTTTATTTGATAAACACAATAACGTAAACATGACTTATCTGACTGGATCTCATTTATTGTAAAAAGCATTAAAGTATAAAACATTGTTTTTTAAAAATAAAATCATTTAGATGTCAGATCAATTTTTTATAATTAGTATTGAACGTTTTACACCCATGAATTCATGATATATTAAATATAACATATAACAACTTGTGTGATGAGAAACAAAAACATGTATTATTTATTTGATCCTCAGTTTGGGATATTCAATAAGGAGTTGAAAAGATGCCTAATTCATCACTCATAATCAGAGGCAACATCTTTTACATTAATATTATAACACAAATCCAACACAGTTAGGCGACCTTGTAATATGTGATTTCAAAAAAATCTCAAGTTATATTTAAAAATATGCATGCAAATCAAGGCAGCTATTAGTATTATTGTACAAAGGTTACTTGGGGAACTGGAATTGAACTGAAAATGATGAAGGATTATCAAAGGTGATGGGAATTGTCTGTTTAGAGCTATACCATACTGCATCATAAATGACAAAAAATAATCACACTGCAATAAGAGTATAGTGTCCAATTGAAATCAACAGAGCAATAAATAATACATTTGTAGAACATGCGGCCAAGTATCTACACCATGCTCGTGAAAGAGTTCCATCGAGACGTGTAATATATGATGATGATATAATCATAGACACATGTTTGACATTCTACATAAGTAACTTCACAATGAGTTGAAAAGTGAGTCTTGAAATAATCCATTGTAATCAGATCGTTGTAACTTGTATCCTCGATATTATAATCGTTCAATATACCTAATATCAATTGCAGAGTCGATTAGGTTTACCAACACGTACACTACCAAGCGAAGATATGTTGGAGGTTTTGAAATGTGATGCGGCCATAGAGGAGGATATACTCATTGCAATGGGGGACAGAGAGGAATCACTTACAGTGACACTTTTTGGTAATATGGATAATATCTTTAACGCTTAATTTTATTTCATAAACACAGTTAGGTATACAAGACTTATCTGACTGGATCTCATTTATTGTAAGACACATTAAAGTATAAAACATAGTTTTTGATAATAAAATCATTTAGATGTAAGATATCAGATATAAAAAAAGGAGTTATATCAATTATTTTAATATTAATTAAGTTACCTAAAACAAATCTTAAAGTTACTGTTATACAGAGTTTTTTGAGTGGTGTGTCACAGGTAATATAATGGCAATAATGTTGATAGATTTACAGAATAAATTACGAAGATGAGTATATGTCAAGAAAATCGACAAATTGGCATTCCAATGTTAATGAAATGGTTGTTGGTTTGGATAATTTACCACATGGTTCATGCAATATAGCAGTCCAAGAAAGAAACATACCAGTACAAAAATCACTAGAGTCATATTTTAGGATTATTTACATGTATTAAGTCCATGATGCGGTACTTGAAATGTATTACTCAAATTGTCTGGGATGTGATTTTGACATGCCTGGTTAAAGGGCACATATGAGCGGGGGTTGCTTGACACCCTTCGATGAAGCGATTGATTTATATGGATCACTTTTTAGGATGAACGTGGTCATAGTGCAAATGCTTTATTTAGAAGATCAATTGCAGAGTCGATTAGGTTTACCAACACGTACACTACCAAGCGAAGATATGTTGGAAGTCTTGAAATGTGATGCGGCCATAGAAGAGGATATACTCAATGCAATGGGGGACGGAGAGGAATCACTTACAGTGACACTTTTTGATATTATCCTTAACGCTTAATTTTATTTGATAAACACAATAACGTAAACATGACTTATCTGACTGGATCTCATTTATTGTAAAACGCATTAAAGTATAAAACATTGTTTTTTGAAAAAAAATCATTTAGATGTCAGATCAATTTTTTTATCATTAGTATTGAACGTTTGACACCCATGAATTCATGATATACTAAATTTAACATATAACAACTTGTGTGATGAGAAACAAAAACATGTATTATTTATTTGATCCTCATTTTGGGATATTCAATAAGGAGTTGAAAAGATGCCAAATTCATCACTCATAATCAGAGGCAACATCTTTTACATTAATATTATAACACAAATCCAACAAAGTTAGGCTACCTTGAAATATGTGATTTCAAAAAATCTTAAGTTATAACAAAAAATATGCATGCAAATGCAAATCAAGGTAGCTATTAGTATTATTGTACAAAGGTTACTTGGGGAACTGGAATTGAACTGAAGATGATGAAGAATTATCAAAGGTGATGGGAATTGTCTGTTTAGAGCTATACCATACTGCATCAAAAATGACAAAAAATAATCACACTGCAATAAGAGAGTATAGTGTCCAATTGAAATCAACAGGCTAACTTTTGTAACTACAGTAACAATAACTAGATAAAATATGTTTTATTTCAATAGTTACTATGGTGCCAGTTGACAACTTCGATTCTTTTGAAGTATTGCTAGATTGTAAAATTATAATTGTGACCCAGAGACAAGGAGATAAGATTACATATATCAACAAAAAGATGCGAAAATATATGCATACAATTTTGGTATTTTAGACCTACGACCCTACTTCATTGAAGGGTCATTATGACGCAGTAATTAATTATAAAGGTCTTTTCAACATGGATTTTTGTTATGGTTCCAATTTTTATTCTAACGATAATCATAGTTGTAAACAAGTGTGTGACATATGTAATGTGACAAATGACAAGTGTGCGGGTGTGACGAGGTGCAGTCATGTGACAAATGCTTCAAGACGAGAGGGATAAATTTGGTTGAGAAATATCGAACAATGACTTCGAAAATCGTTATGTAAGGTTCGTTGGTATAACATGTGACAGATCCTATCTGGAGACGGTTTCATGTAAGTCGTATAAATGTGACCATTACAAGTGTTACATATGTCACCATATTGTTCCTTACAATCATATATGTTACATGAGAGCAGAGCCCTTAAACTTCACCCAAAAAATTAAAGTTATATTTTACGATTTCGAAACCCATCAAGATTTGATTATTCAATATCCAGATGGTTATAAGCCTTATAACAAGGATAATTGCAATTTGAGGACAGAAAATAAAGTTTGCGCCAAGTGTAAGCTATGAACCAACTGTAATAGCTCCAAATGCTCTAGGTAACAACATACACCTATTTACGTAATTTGCGATCATTGTGTGGATAAAACAGATCTGGAGAAATGTTCCCATTGCGGTACACATTGTTCACCTAAGTGTAGCAATTGGTGTATTAAAGATCAGTGATTATCCACCATGTGTCAACGCTATCTGTGGATCAAAAAGGGTTTCTTTGCATGGAGCAGATACCTTAAAACAATTTGGCAATTGGTGTTGCCAGAATCCGCGATCAAAAACTACATTCTTGGCTCACAACACGAAAGGGTACGATTCATATTTTGTCTTGAAATATTTCTTGAGTGTTGGGATACATATATCCAACTTGATTTGTTCAGATTTAAAAATTACTTTGTTACAGATAGGACCACCACGCAATTTGAAATTTGGTGATTCTATTAACCATTTGAATATTGGGGTATATTTACGGAATATGTGAACACATTTCTCCATTTGAAGCAGCAGGCCTCAGGCTTTCCAGAGAATATTACCGATGAAATATCAAAATTAGCTTACATAGCAGATTACCTAAAACACAAAGGTGTGAAGTTGGATATTCGTGAAATCATTACAAACATGGTGCTTAGGGGTGTGGCGAAAATTTCACTCAATTCATTATGGGGGAGATTTGGTATGCGTATATCGTTTCCACACAGATATATTTGACATGAATGATTTACAAGAATCATGACAGATGATAGTAAGACTGTATTATCATGGGACGTGATAGATGATGAATATGTATTGGTGAATTCAATACACAGTCAGACAGCAGACATCAAATGAAAACACAACAGATCTCCCAATCTGGTATGCTCCACACCTACTATGTGGCAGATAACAAAAACAGTCACATATTAGTCAGTGAATTCCATGGTCATTCCATCAGGGGGTTGCAAAGATGCCCAAGTAATCCTCCATCATAAAAAGTTAGACTCAGTAGATGAACTTTTACAAACTGTGCTGTTTTGTTCATTAAATAAAAAAAATATCAAAAGAATGATAGGAATTACATAATATACCTATATCATTCTAGCCAGAATCATTATGAGGTGGTAACGGATGTGACTGATACAAAAATACAGAAGTCAATCCTGCAAATAATGCACAAGGATTTCGGGTATTCCATCAAGTCATACAAGGAAACATGTCTCAAAATCATTCTGTTTGATGAAATAGGTGGAAGGAAACAATGTTTTGCAAATTCATTGTCATTTTTACTGATGGTACAAAATAAGGCACTAGGATATGATCAACATTCCTCAATATAACAACTTGTGTGATGAGAAACAAAAACATGTATTAATTATTTGATCCTCATTTTGGGATATTCAATAAGGAGTTGAAAAGATGCCAAATTCATCACTCATAATCAGAGGCAACATCTTTTACATTAATATTAGAACACAAATCCAACAAAGTTAGGCTACCTTGAAATATGTGATTTCAAAAAATCTTAAGTTATAACAAAAAATATGCATGCAAATGCAAATCAAGGTAGCTATTAGTATTATTGTACAAAGGTTACTTGGGGAACTGGAATTGAATTGAAGATGATGAAGAATTATCAAAGGTGATGGGAATTGTCTGTTTAGAGCTATACCATACTGCATCAAAAATGACAAAAAAATAATCACACTGCAATAAGACAGAGTATAGTGTCCAATTGAAATCAACAGGTTAACTTTTGTAACTACAGTAACAATAACTAGATAAAATATGTTTTATTTCAATAGTTACTATGGTGCCAGTTGACAACGTCGATTCTTTTGAAGTATTGCTAGATTGTAAAATTATAATTGTGACCCAGAGACAAGGAGATAAGATTACATATATCAAAAAAAGATGCGAAAATATACACATACAATCTTTGTATTTTTTTGACCTATGATCCTACTTCATTATGACGCAGTAATTAATTATAAAGGTCTTTTCAACATGGATTTTTGTGATGGTTGTTCAAATTTTTTATTCTAACGATAATCATAGTTGTAAATAAGTGTGCCATATGTAACGAGACAAATGACAAGTGCATCATTATTCCTGATGAGGTGCGGTCATGTGACAAATGCTACAAGACAGCCCGTAACAATGCTTGTTACGAGAGGCATAAATTTGGTTGAGGTATATCGAACACACCTATTCACATATTTACGTAGCCGCCTTTTCAATTTGCAATCATTGTGTTGATAAAACAGAACTGGAGAAATGTTCCCATTGCGGTACACATTGTTCACCTAAGTGTAGCGATTGGAATCTTTTGATTTAGTTTATAGAGGTAGATCTACCTTTAAAAATGCCGTGGTTAAATTCATATACAACGCTACGATAAAGGAGGTAAATGACGGGGCTCTGCTACGTAATAATTATGATACTCTAGAAAGTATATTTAGGAATATTTTGATAGAGAGCACCCGTGCCCATCATGATCACAACATGATACACATTGTTATTCAACACACAGATTTATAAACGCCAATTATTGTAACGGCTAGACATGTACGTGACATGACCAGTTCCGACATTTTGAACAAAGTAGAGAGCACTTTAAATTCTAACGGAACTTTGAAAATGGATTCGTCACTAACTATTATTGTGTCAATTATCAAAATGCCATCGGGCTTAGGTCGTGTAAAAATACAAACATGTGAGGACTTAAAACGTAAAACACACAGTGTATATATGGTTGATAATAATGATTACACGTGTTTTGCCCGGTCAGTTTTGTTAGCTCGGGCTTATTTGTTAAATCCTAAATTATTTGCTGAGAAATACAGAGAAGGAATCGTGCGCATGCGTTATACCTGGGTACAGGTGTCAGTACCAAAAGCAACTTTATGGTGTATTTCACCTATTTTACAATAAGTTCTAGAGTATTTTCGGAGTCTAACTTGACGATGAATGTCCCTAGCAGACATACACAAGGACTTTAGTTGGACATAAAGTGCGTAAAAGTGACTTTTGATGGATTTATAACGTTTTTCGAACCTCTGAACACTTTCCAATATGGCGGCGCCCTCGGACTTAGATCCGAGTATTGATCAACTGCTATCGAACGTCGAGTGTTCGCCACGACATGATATTATTGATCAATTGTTGATGGATTATGAGGAAATCTCACTAGATGAAGCGAGAACCCACCTTTTCGACTTGTTAAAAGCGTATCTGGGCACCCTATGTGAAGACAAATACGGTCCCCTGTCATCCAGAGGGGAGGACCAGATAGATGACATTCATATAAAACGGAGGGTAGGCGAAAAGAGAACTGTAAGTCTATGTAATGACATTTAAGATATTTACTGTTACCTAAGGGGCCTTACTGATCATTTCCCACGTAACACCCTCGGTACAAACAGTAAGATACCAGATGTTTTAATTCGAGGTACCGATAGGCAGCGGTCAACTGTAAAGGAACGTGTGGACACTAATAACCTGACGGGTACCAACGGCACAGAGGCCCTTGCGCAAGTATGCATACTGACAGCCTCTGTTGAGGAGCTGAGGAAAGAAATGCAACAGCTGAAACAATCTTCTAAAGGTCAGATTGACTCCCAAAACAAACAACTCGAAGATGTCAAAGGTCAACTTAACAAACAAAACAAGCTTATAAATCTTAATTCACATCATATAATGTATAAATGAAAATGATAAATTCATATGTATAATATGTTACTAAAATAAAATGTACTCATCAAAAATGATGGATTAATAAACATAACTAGACTTTGGAAATTGAACGAAGTTCAATTTCAGACTCCAGATCTAGACTTTTTTAAGCCCAGTCATCTAAAATAAGCCGAGTCATCCAGAATAAGTTGAGTCATCCAGAATAAGATGGATGGATAAAATAGGAAGGTAGGATAGGATAGAATGGGAAGGAACGATAGGATAGAAAAAGAAAGAAGGATAGGATAGAACAGAATAGGAAGAAAGGATATGATAGGAGAGGATAGGAAGGATAGGAAGGAAAGGATACGAAGGAAGGATAGATAAGAAGGATAGGATAGGATCAGATGGGAAGGATGGATGAATTTTTCAATATTTTCTTCTCTACTCTTGACTTTCCATCAGGATACCATCAGATCGATTTTCCGAAATTTCAAAACGCCATAACTTCCGAACCGGAAGTTGGATCTAAATTTGATTTCAAGATTCGGATTCCTGACAAAATTCTACCCCTAATTCATAACTCATACGTTAAATTTTGCGAATTTTTATTTTGACCTACTTTTTGGACACGCCAAAACTTCGGAACCGGAAGTCGGATCGAAATTTGGTTTGCAGACTCGGATTCCTGAGAAAATTCTTCCCTTAATTCATAACTCATATGTTAAATTTGGAGAACTTTTTTTTACCTACTTTTCGGACACCATATCTCAAAAGTGGGTCGAAATACTTTCTGACGGCAAAAGGCTAACACTATAAGCACACTCTTTCCTACCTGTATACAAAATTTTGAAGCAAATCATTTAAATAGAGTGTCAAAATCGCAAAAATAAGGAAAAACTATGAATTTGACCTAGATTTTGACCTAGGCATTTTGGTGTCCAAATTTTGAAGTTAGGTAGCCTTCGAGGTCCCCTTCTTTCATAGGCTTTCATTATTTTAAGCTGTACTTAGTCTATATCTCGTATTTTACACTTCAAAAAAATCTTTTTTTCCCATTGACATAACATGGGGCACCAAATTTAGTGATTTTTGAGCTTTCAAAATGTCATAACTTCCGAACCGGAAGTCGGATCGAAATTTGGTTTGCAGATTCGGATTCCTGAGAAAGTTCTATACTTAATTCATAACTCAAACGTTAAATTCTGAGAATTTTTTATTTTGACCTACTTTTCGGACACCATATCTCAAAAGTGGGTCAAAATACTTTCTGACGGCAAAAAGTTGACACTATTATCACACTCTTGGCTACATGTATACAAAATTTCGAAGAATATGATTAATCTGTAGTGTCAGAATCGCAAAAATAGAAAAAACTTCGAATTTGACCTAGATTTTGACCTAGGCATTTTGGTGTCCAA
>CAIIXF020000278.1:0-25000 GCA_903813345.2 Owenia fusiformis | reverse complement strand
AATATGAATGGAGTAGTGGCAGGTACAATTCATATTTTAATGAGTTGCCCAGTAGTACGGTAGCCGACAGCCAAAAGTTGCATTCGCGAATACCAGCTAACCTAGGCCTTGTATTCGCGAATGCATCCAACGCCTGTCGGCTACCGGATTAACTAACTATTTTATTGGCAACACATTTAAATATATATAGTACCTGCGTGCCACTATTCCATTCATATTTAAATGAGTTTGTCATAACATAGTAGGTTAATCCGGTATCCGTTAGCCGTTATTTGCATTCGCGAATACAAGTAAAATGAGGACACATGTTTGTTTATACGTACATCTTAACATGACGAATTTGGCTGAATTTGGTAGCTAAGTGAGTCTATCTCGTTCCAAATATATACGGTATGATAGTTTGATCGAAGTAGTTGAAATCCCCTTTTAAGTACGTCCATGAGTTTTCGGAACGTTAGTCCCTCAGTCAAATTGCAGAACAGTACAAGCATGGAGTGTGCATATGATTCAGTGTGTACATCAGAACCTTTTCAAAGGACGATTCTCGGTTTGGAGAACGAAGTTCATCAATCTAAATGAGCATTATCCCTGCTTCGGACAAATTTGATTTTTTTACATAATATAGATTTGAATGTCTTCTTTTGAATAGTCATAATTTAATTTGGGTAATATTTCTAGATTTTTCTCAAAAAAATATTAGCGCAGTACACTGATGAACTTCTTTCCCCAAATAGAGACTTGTATTTTATTAAAATCGGTAAAATTGAGCGTTATCCCTGCTCCAGACCAATTTGATATTTTTACATCTTATAGATTTAAATGTCCTCTTTTGAATATTCATAGTTTAATTTGGGTAATATTTCTATATTTTTCATGAAAAAAAATATTAGCCCAGGAGACTCTTCTCCAAACCGAGAATCGTCCTTTGAAACGCAAGTATGGATATAAAAAAGCGGTGTTTACGTACCAATTTAAATATTGTCTAAAAACCAGATACCATCAATGACAATGAGCATTCTAGTATAAGTACTTTACTCTTTTAAATATTCCAATAACCTCCAGTTTGTTATTGTTGATTGTGCCCCAATCAAAATAACATCTGCTACCGATTAAGACGATGGCGTTTTTCTGTTTGTTTGTTCCTTATAGACACAAAAAGCGAGAGTGTCGACTCGAGGGCGATACAAGTGTCAGTAGTTCAGGATTCTCGATTATTTTGACGCAGGTTAGTGTTTCTCGGTCAATTCAGGTTGGTCATAAATAGGAGAAAGGATGGACTTTACCCATTCTAGAGATGTATATCGCCAATTGCTAAATAGATACGGTTATAGTTAATTGCCGGCCAGGCCATTTAGGGTAGAGCTGGCACAAACAAGAAGTCAGTAGCGTCGACTCAATTATGTTTGATTAGGCCTAGATGAGCTCGGATGGATATATTTACTTCGATGTACTGGAAAATAGTCTGTAGTTCTAGTTTAGATTATCCGCACGTATACACTTTAACAATACACTCAGTAGCCATAATGAAAAGGGGCATGAGACGCACAGTGAAAGGAATAATGACCGGATGATCCCCACAAATTAGGGGCACGCGATCAAGACAAACAGTGTTCCTGTAGGTTTGTTTAATGAAATCGTAGGAAATACCAGCAATAATGAAGGTGTTAACAAAGGCAAATTAAAATAGCGTGGGTGTCGAATCAAATCGAAGCAAAAAATCATCGAGAATATCATACAATCGATAGCAAGGTTTAGTTATTCTATTCTAAGTCTTGGCAGAGAGTTGGAAAAATAATTGAGAGATATTGTTAAATGTTTGTTTTCTATTTTCAGGCTCTGCTGTTCTAGGCGGTTTGCCTTTCGATCACTGTTTAGGACGCTTTAATAAAGTGACAAAAAGGAAGGAACAATCGTGATCAATTAATATGAAATATTGGCTTTGATCAAGAAGGAATATGAAGTCTCGTCGGTCATGATCAAGCAATCCAACCGTAGTAAACCGACCCTAGGGAAGTCAGATACCACGTCGACTAAATAAGCAATCTACAGCTTATGTAAATGGACTTTGGAATAAAGAAAAGGGTCTTGAAGTATATTAATTAATATAATGTTTAAATTGACACGTCTATGGGATAAAAGTATGATAAATGGGAATTCCCGATGCAGGTTACCACGACTACCTACGGAGTTAAAAGCTTCGGCGTAACCATGGCAACTCAGTTGTAAGTTGATGCCATTGTAGATAGAGAATCATTGAGGAAATGATCTGAAAGTATTTTTCATAATTTCAATGCCCAATGGCTAAGTAGGAACGAAAAACGTTCAACGTATAATAACACTTCAAAAACGGTAAACAGCTGTAAGGTGAAAAAATCGAGGCCCATCATCGCTAGAATAACATACATGATAATTGGATTTCTGAGGGCAATTAGATAATACAAACTATCGCATTACACCTTCCATAACTATGCATTGAGCCATGGGAGTTGTATAACTTCAACTGACAGATAACATATTAAAACGAACTGAATCTTACCTGATCCTATCACGACTTGTCATCATGGAGGTTACTCAGCTCACTCACATAAACAAAGTGAATTTAACACTTAATAACGTAAGTTATGAAGAGGTAAACCAAACATTTACCAATACCTGTACCACAAACTGTGAAGCTGGAAATGGCATTTTTTATTACTCGGGGGCTGAGGAATTGAAGGACTTTCAAAATTGGTACAGCCGTTACCATGGTTACATTGCAGCCACTATTTGTATTCTTGGTATCGTCGCAAACCTACTGAATATCGTTGTTCTCACCCAGAAGAACATGATCAGTGCCACAAACTGTATTCTGACGGCACTTGCCGTCGCAGATGGACTAACAATGCTAGCGTACTTCCCGTTCGCCTTATTCTTTTATTGCATTCACAGCGCCAATGTATTAGACGCCGATAAGAACTCTCTCAGCTCGACCAAATTTCTTTTCTTCTATGCCGCATTCAGTACGGTGGTCCACAGTATCGCAATCTGGCTAACTGTCACGCTCGCCATATTCCGATTTATGTTTATTAAGTACCCAAGATACGGGCCTCTGCTATGTAGCCTACCGCGTGCTAAACTAGCTGTTGCGTTAGTTTACCTGGTAACTTTTATTTTCTGCATTCCGAATATCGTAGCCCTAAGTGTTGTACCATATACTAAAGATGAACTGAATCGGACAATATGGTTGCTACATATGCCCGAAAATACAATGCTTCAAAAGGTCATCGTGAAAGGTAATTTCTGGATCCAAGCTATAGTCATCAAATTGGGCCCATGTGCCGGACTAACTGTTTTAAGCTTCCTTCTGATACAGTCAATGAGGGAGGCCGAGCAACGCCGTAAAAACCTCCGCGCTAAAAGTGTAAAACCAGATGATGACAACCGGAGAGACAGGAAGACAAACCGCACAACGCGTATGCTCTTGGCGGTGGTGATTCTGTTTTTGATTACGGAAATGCCGCAAGGAATTCTCATGTTTCTGACAGGTGTTCTGGACACACATTTCTTCAAAGAAATATATGACCCTCTCGGAGACTTCATGGATATCCTTGCACTCATAAATAATGGAATCAACTTCATCTTATACTGCACCATGTCAAAACAGTTTCGAGAGACATTCCTCGATATATTTTTGAAACCAGTGAGGGAAGAAACCCGGAGATTAAGCACCGGGTTTACTATGATTCCAACTCAAAATGGCAAGATTTCTGATTCGGATGCCACATTAGTGTGAAGTTCTTTTGCTATGTCCCATTAGTGTCACGAAGGACTTCCCGTGATTTAATCACGAAGCACGCAAGTGACCGGGAATTGTTACATTGAGATCGGACTTACAGAAAGTAAATGTAATTAAGGTCCCATCCAATTATGGTCCCCTTCCCTATCGATTCTTGCATTGACCTTATTATATTTAGCTCTTAATGTTTTATGATCAACCAGGTGAACGTCATATAGAAGGGGCCCATAATCTCTGGAGGACCATATATACCTTAGTCACATTTGATCTACGACAGCCGTATGCCGGCCGTAGACTTTCTATATCAATTTTGTGAAGCTACGGCCGCCGTAGATCAAATGTGACTGGGGCAAAAAGGATGGAAATGTAAAAACTAACCATCCCTGAAGAAATGTATATATGCTGAAGGGCTCTACCCATAATTTATTCTATAACTACATTTTTGTTATTCTGTGAATGATAAACGAGACACAGGCTACTTTTAAGTTTACCTGTAAATATGCCTATCAATCTCATATAAGACAATAGATTATTTTACTTGGATAGTTTCTCATTCCACAAGAACGTAAACAAAGTGATGAAATGTACAGTGTAAGTTATGTCAAAGTCGAATGTGGATTTCGACTCGTATTGACTGTTGAATGTGCAATTTATTCAAAAAGAAACGTCAGCGAGGTAGGTACTCCTAAATCTCTTAGCTAATCAAAGTCAATGAACATAAATGGCTATTTAGTAGATTTCATAATTGAAAGCCTATTGTGAGTACGGCGGTGAGAGATGAAATTTTCACATGCCATGCCATCAATTTATTAAAAAGGGAAGCTTTTGCCGTGAACTTGTTAATCCCATTCAATTAATTGTAGCTGTCACAGCGTGCGATGAAGCTGACACGGCAGCAGTTGCATTCCGAGTGGATTTCTTTCGAAAACGAATTTTGCAGTGGCAAATTACGATATCATTTTCTATCGTGAATAATGCCTCAGTCACATTTGATCTACGGCAACCGTTCGGCGGCCGTACCTTACCAAATCGAAAGAAATATCGATTTTGTGAAGCTACGACCGCCGTGAATGTGACTGAGGCTTTTACAAGTTACATTCAAATTGTTGCACGTAGGCCCACAAAAATATGGACTCGTTTCGCTTCTATTAAGTAGCCATAAAATGTTTATGTTTATTCCATAGTTAGCATGATATTCATCGGATAACATGTCAAAATAAAAACGGTATTTTTGTAATCAGTGGTAAAATATGATATGTTTGACAAATTTTCACTTAACCATAGCATACGGTGTTTTAGCCATGACATACGACACCGTATACTATGAATTATGGATTTTTGCTACTTCAGACTCAAAACGAGGCTAAGTGTCAATATCGCCGGATCGTTTGGAAAATTCGATTTAAATCACCTAATTTCCGACGATTCTGATGATGACTTTAACTATGGAATAAAAAGAACATCCTATGATTTACTCGTGATATGATTTTAATCCACTCATGGATATTGATATCTGCACTCTCTCGCTACGCTCATAGGATATCCTCTATTTATTCCATCATCCACATAACTTTCATTTTCAATACCGTCGTTATTCATTTAAATGTCTCCTATCCAAACACCATATGTATTTTATGGTGGTGAATAAGAATCTCATATTCAAATAAAACAAATTAGATACCAAATATGTCAGATGAATTGCAAATAATATACAATGTCAGTAAAATCGATTCAATCGGAATATCAATCATATCCTGGCCTAAATAGATTATATATGCTGTTTAACATGTACAATAGTTATTGTTTTAAATGGTTATGAATATCTTTATTGATGCTAGTTTTACTATTTTCCGCTTTAATACCCATTTATGTAGGGTGGCTCAAACCTCTCTTGATGTACTTTCATTTTTCATGTTTTGGTAAGATTATTATCATAAGAACTTACAGTTTGAAAATCATTTTAATTGTTAACCAATTGGATATGAATAAGCACGCTGAAATGACCGGCAGTTTTTGTTCGCCATTGATATCACTTTGTGCTGAATGTTGTTTCAAAAGCACAATCTCTTTTTATTGGTTCTCGCGTCAGTTTCATTTTACATCTTTATATTCACGATACTCTAATCCGTTCATATGATAATCTCGATAATGATATGATAGTTGACTGTCATGAGCTGGGTTTCTAATTCATTCAATACGACATAGTTCGAGATAGCGACATCACTGAGTTCAATTTGAAATCAGTTCTCTGAAGATCTATTGGGAACTTACCTTACATTTTTGAATTGTATTAATTCTTTGTACCATCCAGCTTATCTTGCCATTTGAAACCAGGATAGCACTAGTGTTCATTTCACGATCACTAACTTCACTTTCATTAAAAGGCTTCGACAACTTATAGAAGTGACATCCAGGAATCTGAACGTTAAATTCTGCAGGTCACACTGATCTGATGTCACATTAACCTGAAGTCACACTGACCTGAGGTAAAGTGGATTTTTTGTGTTTACATTTGATAAAAGATGGCACCACCACAGAAAGAATGTGTATATGGCGTCATCTATAGTATCATGCTGTTTTATTTAATGGTGTGCTTTATATGCTTTAAGGGGGCTGCAACTTCAGTCAGTATATAAACGTGTAGGTGTGTATTAAGATTAGGTGTAAATTAGTTTTTATGTTCAATATATTGTATCATAAATTGTAAATAATTGAGCCTTTTGATGACATTTCCGCTAACTCTTTTTAGTGCGACATCTCTCAAGCCCAACTTGAATTATTAACAGTCGCTTTAAACTGATATTAATGTACATACGATAATTTGATATCTTAATTTTGTTGAAGTAAATTGCTGTCTTTAATCATTTGAATCGGGGGCAACACGGGCATGAATAAAAACTTCAGGACAGAGAAGTTGGGAATTCCTTAATCGATTGGTACCATTGATATATAACGACGTTATAGTACGAGAACAATGGAAAGTTTCAGTTTAGGAAGGTTCTCAATGATCCTCATGCATGTCACTTTGACGGTATAATCACAGAACGCAATTAAATTCATTCAGATTGAACCGTCATTCACTGCTTTTTCAAAAGACGCTTTTTGAAATTTCCTCAAAATACGGTTAAATGCGTTCGTGGTCGTACATCTGATATACTGACATTGCCCTGTTGTTAGTTTGTTGTTGTGTAATACATCTACTTTATTTGAGCGGTTATTGAATAACGCTATTGGTCGGTATCGAAAATACAAGTGTTTGACTCAAATCAATTAATTTTGTATAGAGAAATTCACATGTAAAAATGAAACAATTTGATGTTGGAATTGAATCGAAATACAGGAAGTGTATTGAAACAGTTTTGTGTTATGTTTTTTGTAATCTTTTCTAGTAATAATATCCTCTACACGTTAGTAGTTAAGTATGAATTTTTCATACATACATATTCTTAATCTCTAAATTGAAAATACAATAATTCATATTATTGCTATACGACATCTTGCTAAAACCCGTTTTTTCTTAATAAATCCGCAAATGCAAATAGCTATCAAACGAACCAAAACCTATGATTGAATTATGCTGTGTGAGAGATACAGGAATCGTTACCCGCCAGCTCCACCATGTGATATTCTATTGTGTTATTTAATTGACAACAAATTAATAATTTCGAGTCGAATATTATAGAATTTTATTCTTTTTAAATTTGGTGCTTCCATGATCATAGATTATATCCTCAATTCTAAATTAAACTGAGCTCAACGTGGCCCTTACGCTTTTTTATCTGGCCCGCATCGCCACGTGGGGTCTCAAATTACCAAACCAGATGAAACATCGTTCCATAACAATACTTCCCTTCTACAAATTTTAATAAATGATTAAACTCTAAAAGAATATGATTTTACGTGATTTTTGCACGCCATTATCTCATCTTTATATTATTACCCCTTCGTTTGATCTATGAAGTCTATAATTCTATCATATTCCCAATTAATTTGTAATCAATATATATTCAGTAACACGTATACTTAGGTTTTAGTGTCTAAAAGGATTTATGATGTGGTTAAAGTAAAGTGATAGTTTAGGACCACGCATCACGAAAATGCCTGTTGACACTTTTTGTGTGAAAATAGATGTTCCGTGGTGTTATTTGGGAAAACCAGATAGATTCTCTAAGCGGAGTTGTTTATTGTTGTCAAAATATTGATAGATGGGAAGCAAATATAAAATTTGCTATGAACATCCGACAGAAACCGACGAAAGAACCGATCTGCCGATTACTACGGCTCTTTTCTGTCGGACCCAATTGTTTTTTTTTTGAAAACAAAACATGAACATGATAAATATTTCCACACCCTTGTCTTCATCTTAAAGGCCCCGATACGCAGTGGCACAATTCACATTTTTCACCCATTTATAAACGGAATGAACAAGTTAAATGTAACGCTTTCTGCACTTTAAATACACCGTTTGAAAAGCATGACACGCTTGAAACAAGAACACAAACGTGTACAACATGTCCCAACCAATGGGTGATCCTATATACTGCAAATTTTTCATCCTGGATGCCGAAAAATAATAATTCAGTTGGAAAGACATGATTTTAAGACAAAAGTCCAATGTGGCCGCCTTAAAATTTACCTGGACTGTCAAAAAACTGTCGGTAGTTTGGGATCATTCCTGAAAATTTGAAATCGATCTATCAACTGGTTCACCAGGAAAATGTAGACAAGACTTTACAGATAAGATTTTAGGACGGAAAATCCAAAATGGCTACCTTAAAATGTACCCAGTATGCATAAAAGCTAATCAGTTCAAGATTATCATATTAAGAATCATCCGTGAAATTTGAAATTAACCCGTCAACGGTTAACCTGAAAACGCGTAGACAAGACTTTACAGTCAAGATTTGAGGACGGAAAATCCAAATTGGCCACCTTAACATTTACCCAATATGCCAAAAACTAATCAGTTCTAGACTTTCACACTAAGAATCATCCCAGAAAATTTGAAATCGATCCGTCAAATGGTTATCCTGGAAATGAGTAAACAAGCCTTTACAGACGAGATTTAAGGACGGAAAATCCAAAATGGCCCCCTTAAAATTTACGCAGAATGCCGAAAAAAAATAATCAGTTCGAGATTTTTATACTAAGAATCATCCCTGAAAATTTGAAATCGATCCGTCAAATGGTTATCCTGGAAATGAGTAGACAAGCCTTTACAGACGAGATTTTAGGACGGAAAATTTAAAATGGCCCCCTTGAACGCAGAATGCCGAAAATCTGTTCTAGATTTTCATAGTATGAATCATTCCTATAAATTGATCCCTCGAACGGTTAACCTGAAAATGTGTGGACAAGACTTGACAGTCAAGATTTTAGGACGGATAATCCAAAATGGCTGTCTTAACATTTATCCAGAATGCCAAAAAACTAATCAGCTCTAAATTGTCATTAATACTAGAAATCATCTATGAAAATTCGAAATTGATCCGTCAACTGGTTAACCTGGAAATTAAATGAGATGACGGGACTTTAGAGACACGATTTAAGGACGAAAATTCCAAATGGCCACCTTAAAATTTATCCAGAATGGCGAAACAGTAACCAGTTCAAGATTTTCATATTAAGAACCACCCTTTAATTGATCCATCAAACAGTTAATCCAGACTTGCAAACCTCCCATTTTTTACGGGAATCTCCCGTAAATCTTTTGTTTTTCCGTAAAAAATAACAAACTCCCGTACCGTTTTCTCCCGTAAAAACTCCCGTACCGTATTTCTACTAAAATCTCCCGTAATTTTTTTTAAAAATATGGCCGTAAAATCTCCCGTATTTTTGTTGAAATCTCCCATATTTTTTCAAAATCTACCGTAAAAACACCTGTTTTTCAGAAACCTACCGTAAGAACTCCCGTTTTTCCGAAATCTACCGTAAAAACTCCCGTTCTTTCAAAATCTACCGTAAAAACTCCAGTTTTTTCAAAATCTAAAGTAAAAACTTCCGTTTTTTCAGAAATCTACCGTAAAACTCCCGTTTTTTTCAAAATCTACCGTAAAAACTCCAGTTTTTTCCGAAATCTACCGTAAAAACTCCCGTTTTTTCAGAAATCTACCGTAAAAACTCCCGTTTTTCAGAAATCTACCGTAAAAACTCCCGTTTTTTCAAAACCTACCGCAGAAACTCTCGTTTTTTCTGAAATCAACCGTAAAAAGTCACGTTTTTTTTAATTTACCGCGAAAAATACCTTTTTTTTAATCTCCCGTAAAAACTCCCGTTTTTTCAAAAATCTCCCGTAAAAACTCCCGCTTTTTTTCATAAAACTCCCGCAAAAACTACCGGATTTTGAAAAAACTCCCGTAAAAGTACCGCAATTTTTTTTAAATCTCCCGAAAATTTTTCATTTCAGGTTGGCAAGTTTGTAATCTGAAAACGCGTAGACATATCCAAATTTTTTGGGCTTAATGATCATGTAATTAAAGCTTAAAGGCCGGTTTTAAAGTTGCTAGTAACTCCCATTAAAATATCAGGTTACATCCACACTTTAACATTGTACAGAAAGTCAGGATTAGTAAGTTTAATTAACAGCATTGCTTAATACTTGATTCTGATTGGTTAAGTTTGAGGACTTTTAAATTTGAAAAATGTTATTTCTGTTTTTAAATGTCTTTTCACAACCCAATAAAAGGATGAAGTTAAAATCTAACTGCAGAACATCAATACATTGAAAGATACACATAACAAAATTGGAAGCAATACATTTTCTCAATCAATATAAAATTTGAGAAAATTGACCAGCTTTGTGAAAATATCAAAAATCCAGTTATTTTGGCTGTTCCATTAGTCTGCCTCCTATTTATACCCCATGTCCCTCTTTAACTGACCTAAAGGTTGTCCTTTGGCTGATATGTCCAAAACTATTTTTTCTAAAGCTTAAGTAATTAACGTAGACATGTATTCACGATGGCAAAGTCTACCCGCGTATATACAACCAACCGCCGAGTAAGACACGAATATACCGCCAATCCAATTTTTGGTAAGGTACATCTCGTAGGAAAATGGACAATAAAGGTAATATAATGTCACTATCAATACCCTTGGATGGTTAGAATTGTTACTAAGATGTTCTAGCAGGCGTAATTGGCCTAAAATTATAGTTGAAATATATTTGTTTTGTCCAAATTAATAGATAAGTTAAACGTATAATGGTTTTCGATTTGTTTTTCTCATTCATACTCCCTTTAATTGATAATGAGCCATACATAAGACATACTTGGTACGGTAAATATATGTCATATGCATAATACATTAAGTGTCAAAATATTAGGTCAAAATAGCACTTTTGAACAGCAAAATCTTCACATAAACTTTGTCCTAAAAGATACGATGTTATCGGACATCAGACCCGATGTGATCGACGAGTAATATTATAAAGCTCCGAAAATATCTTGAGAAAATGATCTCAGAATCCGAACATTACTTGAGTAAAATCTGTTGAGATCCGATTATATCGTCGAGTCTATGACATGCTGATGATGAAATAGTGTTAGGGTTACTTTTGGGAGTTTTCGAACCTTGATTTAATTGCCTTTATTAGAAGGGTTACTCGTTATTAATACTATTGTAACATTTTGACCCAGACTGACACAACAGAAATAAGGCTATCAACATTGGAGGATAGGAAAGGCGCGGAATTGCATTTAAATCAATTATTATCCAAAAAATGAATGTTTCACGTTCCTAATCTCTACTGGTCAATCTTTTTTCATTTTAGTAGCCGTTCTACTGATATCTTATTTTATTCAAAATTGAGAGCGAATGAGCATAACAGGTAAACTTTGCACATTTTAGACCAATCAAAATATATAACTATTTCTCATATGTTTACCGTCTTGGTAGATACAAAATAACACCTACCAAACTCATTGGATTATGAGCATAGTCAGATAGAAGTGGTGATATCATCAACAATGAAAATTATGGTGATTCGAGTGAAAGCATGAATTCAATTGTTTTAAAGAACTTCGCGGGACACAGACGTTGACGTATAGTGCTGCGGGAATTATATCATATTAACAGGAATATTTGTGATATACTTCATGTTATTATATGATCATTCGAAAGCTTGCTCACTACCTCATCGGGTTTTACTCACGGTATAATCGGAATACTCAGGCGGTAGCATCGGGTCCTATTGAATCGTACTCGTGGTATACTTGTAATCGGGTCTTTCATTTTCAACGTTCACCGGTGATTTCAATGATATGCAACGTATGGCAGTGAAACAAATGTAATATATTTGCACCTATTGTATTTTTGAATCAAATGGAGTAAATACAGCCATGGTTCTTACTTATTGAAGATGTAAAACATCATTCTAATATTTAGAAGTTGAATTTAGCGATTTGATAGTAAATATTGCATTAAGTACTCATTATTCTCTAACCATGAGAGCCTGGAACAACAACTATATCGGTTACAAACAATTTTGTGTTTTATCTATTTCTGACATTGAGAAATTCAATATAAAACAGGAGTTTATTAACTTATCCCCTACATTTTCAGACATCTTCGGGTCTTTGCTCGACGGTAGGTTGTATATACGCGGGTAGACTTTTCCCTCGTGTGTATTGATGTTAAAAGAGAAGACTTGATTGTTTTATTTTTATTTATTTACAAATACAATAATTCACACGTGTAGTACAGTTAGTACATGAAGTCGTATGGTCAT
The DNA here is from genome assembly GCA_903813345.2 of Owenia fusiformis. Lineage (NCBI taxonomy): Eukaryota > Metazoa > Annelida > Polychaeta > Sabellida > Oweniidae > Owenia > Owenia fusiformis. Next base: position 12,497 of record CAIIXF020000278.1, on the reverse strand, counting down.
ATGAAAGTGGAAGCCATTCAACATTTCAACGGGAGCGATTTCTATTTACAGCAGTATAATAATTCATGTGAACGTAAACTGACATCACATCTAAATACAATCAGAGACGCATCATTACGTTCTTACTTGCTATTACAACACGGGCAAACGTACAACATCAAGAGTACAAGAAGTGAATGAATTGAAACGTGATGATCCATGAAGCGATTCCACAGCCAGCCAGCTACGTATCACGAAATAAGTTCAGATATGATCGACTAGTCTGAATATTTCAAATACTGTATATCACATTTCAAGCCTGCAGATTTCATTCCAAAGTATCAATTCTTCAAGAATGTGAATCTCGACTAATATTTCATGCAAACACAGATATCATATCTTATATTTGTGATTTATAGCTTAGATAGACCATTTACACAGTTAGATCATTAGGCGATGATTTCCACACGTGTGGTTGAAATATTCATGATTATTGATACATAATGACATATTTCATGGTAGAAAAGTCAAAGATATAAGTCTTTATGCATAATTACACATTTATGAATCCTTTTTATTGTGATGGTATCGATATTATGACTTATTGATATGCAGATATTGTCTACAAACGCTCATACTCAAACTTTATTTACAATATACTTATTAAAAAATATCAAAAATGTTTCATGTAAAAGTCTATAGTATATCGATTTGGCCTTTTAGGGCCGATAGGATATTGGTAATTCTGTTGTGACATCGTTAGAGGGCGCTTTGCATTGTCCAAATCGTTTGCTTCTGCCCCATTTCTTCTGCTCTGTGAAACACGTTAACCCTGGAAGTATCAAAAGCCAAAAACATAGATACTCAATTTAGTTCTACATATTGATATGTGCCAAATATTTAAATGAAAAAAATAAAACTATAGATTTTAATTCAAAAGGCTTTTTTTAGTTGATCGATCGACCTGGTTGATAAATGTTATAGATGGTAGCCAATGTCAAAGACCGGCATAAGAGTTAATTACATGTGTGAAAGCCCAACTGTTCTGGGCTACCCAAGTGTTCTGACTATTGCCCAACTGTTCTGACAACACAAGTGTTCCGAGATCGCTTATTTTATCATATTTTATAATTCACAGGAGAGGGTTCAAAAAATTAATTGTTGCTGGAAAAATGCTAGGATGAAAAAGAGAGTCCTAAAATGTTGGCTCGTTGAAAGTTTTGACACACTTTTTAAAAATATGGACGCATTTTTTAGATCGGGGCCCATTTTCCAAAAATCGGGTATATTCCTGAAATTGAGACCCAGCCTAAATATATTGATACATTCTGTCTAAATATTGCTCAGGAGTGTCCCATGGTGCAAAAGTCGAACAACCGGGGATTTTACATTCCCCAATGGGTACCCTGTTAGTTTTATATAATATGAATAAATGGAAAGCCTTTTGTGCATGAGGCAGCCCGTGGTTTCATTAGCTTAATGTCAACATTCATCTCTGTAGAGACCTAACATTGATGTTAGAAATTGAAAATCACCGTATCGAGTGTATTTGATAAAATAAGTAAACCCAGAATACGTGGGCCAAGTCAGAATACTTCGGCAAGAGTCGGAATACTTGGGTAGCCCAGAACACTTGGAGCTTCACATACGTGCGTGTCAACAAAAAATAACATTTACACCAAAATGGAGGCATCTTTTTCATCTTTGTATTTCATAAGTTTGGGTGCTCATGATTTACTTCTGCAAATAGAGTCAGATATGATTCTACAAATGACCGGAATGTTTCTGCATTATTGAGTTATTAATAATCTATATCAACAGAGAAATATGGGTATATCTACATTATAAAGTCCTAGTCGTACCTGATTTGCATTGGCAATGTCCTTTGCATCTTGAATCGACATCCTTATCAAACGCCTTACAGAACATTCCAGCTTTCTTTTTTATACAACACGACCCTAAAGACAAACGAAAATTAGAAATAGATAAATAATGATATTGGTCAGTAAAAAATAATTTTTACTTTTTGATATTTATAATAAAGCGGTATTTGCATATACGTAAAGATTGGGTCAAATATGGGTGCGCTATGTGAGTATTTTTATAAGAGGTCCTTGAAACATGGACTACTTCCCGTTAGTATCCCTACTCAGAACTATATTCATACAAATTGTGTTATGCCAGGAAAACAATAAAAGTGCCTGATATGAAAATGTTTATGTTGTGCCATCTTTGTGATGAATGAGAACCCATCTTTTAAAACCAAATGCGAGTTTTAAAATACATCATGCTGTGCATACATTAATAAACTTGGTACATGATTTTCAAATCAGGTTGCTGTAAGCACATTTATCCTAAACAATGCGTAACACGATACAATAGTACTACGTCACGAACATGTGTGTGTCGAAATCTGAGAAAGTGCTCTCTGCAGCGATGTCATTTTTTTTGTAAATATTTACTTTATTTCGATTTCTGTTTTGCTGTTCCTAGAAACAATAAAAGATGCAGACCTATCTTGAAATCACCTGCCCAAAAGTTTTGACTTATAGAAAAAACATGGGGAGAAAATATTTTAAAACGAAATAAAAATACTCGACATGTTGGTTTATAAATTTTCGAGTGGGGATGTATTTAAGAGAACGTGTGATACCAGGATCCCCCCCCCCCCTCCTCGATTGTTTTTTCATGGTACCTCTACTTAATAACAACCATTTTCCATTTTCCTATACTCGACTGGGCATACGAAGGGAAGAACTAATTCTTAGACAATTTACAGTACACGTCAATGTAAAAGCCTGTTCCCTTAGAGACGAGTAGCTCGATCTCCCTAATATGGAATTGAAACCAGTGAGAGAGAAACGTCAAACGATCGAACACATTGAAAATACTGTCTCAAATGAATACCTTAATATATAAGTATTCACAGGGCACTAGTGGCCGGTCGGTACTCTCGTGTTCATAAGAAACTTAATAAATGGCAGTAAAAAGTAAGACTGTGACTTTAACTACTCTGAGATTCAGTACATGTAACCCAGTATAGGCTAGATAGAACAATATTGCGTAGTTTGGCACTGAAGTCTGCTGCCACTCATAGAACAGACGCTGTCCAATATCTGAACATGAGGACGGTAACTCATTTTGCGATCTTAGCAACAACTTTATACATTTACATAGCCGCTGAATCAGGCGATGATCGTCTCCAAGAGAACGAGGTCAACACTGAACATTTTGTCTCAAGAAATGAATTAAATGAACTCATTGCACAACTGAAAAAAGAAGTGTACGACGAATGCAAGCACATGCGAGGAGAAAGGGGTTTACCCGGTAGAAGTGGTTTACCCGGATTGAAAGGAATCAGAGGTGACGACGCCCTTCCCGGATTAAAGGGTATACCAGGTCTTGATGGGAAACCCGGCTACGGAATAAAGGGTCATGTGGGTCTACCTGGAGAGAAAGGTGAACCGGGAATACCTGGTGTTCCCAGTGAGGTAAAAGGCGAGGCCGGTGACCCGGGAAGAAAGGGCGAAATTGGTCCTGCAGGTCGACGTGGCCAAAGAGGGAGAAAGGGACTACCTGGACAAAAAGGTGATCGAGGAAGTTCGGGATTGCAAGTGTCTGGACTTGATTTGCAAGGTAATCGAGGAAATGATGGTGAACCGGGAATGCCTGGACTCGATGGTCTACCAGGCTTAAAGGGTCCAAAGGGCGATATAGGACTCCCTGGCCGAGACGGCCGAGACGGTTTTCCAGGCCTACCTGGTCTAAAAGGCCAGCATGGATCTCCATGACAATATTGTATTCCAATAACGTTAAATTACAGACAGTGCATGGATGTTGTAATTACATTAAGATAATTCAGAACAATTAATCATGAATGGTTAATATGTGAAAACTGTAGAAATAATGGAAAACATTTACCTAATAACTCGATGGGGAAAGAACATTTCGGTAGCATTCGAGAATTCAACTACCGGCTGACGCTACTTTTTATGGCCAACTCATTTAATATGAATAGTGTATGTCGCTATTTTATTCATATTTCAATGAGTTGACCATAAAAAGTTAAAAGGTAAAACCGTCAGTTGAATGCGCGAATGAATCTACGGGCTACCGGGTTAGGTCATAAGAAGTAGATTCTTTGTTTTGCGTCCCCTTTCTTGCACGATTTTGAGTAAATCAGAAAAAAACAAAAACATTCAAATAGCAATCACAAGGGTCTGAAAGTACATTGTACCATCGCATTTCATTCAATCAGAATCAGACGAAATGGCGGATAATTTGATGTGCGTCAAAATTGACAGTGTTATTGATACTTTGGCATGCATTTTGTATTTTCTTATTTTTTACCCTTGAATAATAGCTATGTTTAAATATATTGTATATCTAAATGTTAAGATATGTGTTTGTAATCACTGCAACTAGATGTCATCCCATTTTATGCCCATAAAATGTCCATTTCTCAGCAAACAAGTTTGTGTTTTTTCTTGAGTTTGTGTTTGCTTTCCTTGTACCCTTGCATGATATGGATTTTTCCAGGACGCAAAACAAAGAATCTACTTCTTATGGCCTTATCAAGCAATCCGTTTATCCATAGTGTTAATGTATATGACGTGAGAAATCCGGGGAGATGTCACCTTTAAGCGTTAGTCCCCGCCTTATTAAAAAGCTAGCCATGCGTTTCATATACTAATAGTATCATTTTAAAGTATTATTATGCTCATTTCAGTGATTCTATTTTTCCCAGAAAAGTTTGATGTGATCTACTTTATTTTTACGGTTAAATATATCCCGACATCGCCAAATACACTTTACTCCTGCACTGTTACATGTAGTTGAAATTGAGAGAACTTTTGAAATAATTATCAGAACACCACTAAAATTTCACATTTTGTTCAATGGACCATGTGCATTCATGACGTAAAAGTTGTGAAACGACCACAATTCGAATTTTCTTATTTGGACGCTTTTAAAATTTTCAAAATTGTGTAAGGTTTTGAAGGAGAAGGAGATGGGCGATAAGTTAACATTTATTTAACCTTCTAATGTCTGATTTGAATAAAAAATTAACTGCGCAATATTGTCAAAATTGCGAAATTTACAAAACAAGAATCGGTTCATGGATGTTACAAATAATATTAAAATAAGAGCTGATTTACGAGACTTGATAAAATGTAAAGCATCCATTTTTACCTCGAATTCCATGCATATCAATTTCAACTAACTCTTCGAGTAAATTTTCTGACCGTTTTTTCAAAATTCGAATACATTTTAGAAATATTGTTTGCGAGATCTTGCTACTCTGTGAATTTTATCAGGATTGAGTAAGGATAAAGTATTTTATATTAAGTTGACTAAACTTGACAAAATGTAACGCTCGTCGTTTTTGACGCTATATATATGGTTAGCCAACCTGCCCATTGTTTGCACGCGTTGTTTACGGATGTGTAGGCGTTAATTAACTCGTGCAGATGTAAAATTACGCCCGTGCAGACGTAAAATTACGCCTGTGTAGGTGTAAATTATACCCATGAAGAAGTGAATTCTTCAGGCCACTGGCGTAATTAACGCCTACATACCCGTAAACAACGAGTGTATACAATGGGCAGGTTGGCAAACCATAGCTGTTTGCGCTCTATACTGTACTGCTCATTGTTTTGACGCCATAATTTTTCGTGCGACGTGTAATATAGGGCTTTGGATTTGATCTTGCAACCAAATTGATGCTTCGGATCAACACGGATACAAACCTTTTTTGTTCCCAATTTTCAAATTGTAATTCAGACGTGCTATAAGTTGAGGGAAACGGTTTTACTATATTGATACAAGGCTTCAACTCTGGGCAAGGCCAACAGCTGGATGGACGGGGTTGTATTTTATTGGTTTTGCTCTTAATATGACATTACTTTAATTCACGACAACATGAAATAAAATATACCTGCATTACAATCCGCATCAGTTTCACAAACGATCAAACTGGCAAGTTTTTCCTGTTTCCTTTGCATTTTCTTTTCACGACGTTTAGATTCTCTCTGTGCTTTCTTTTCTTCTTTCTTTATTGCCTTTTCCTCTTTGCGTTTATTTTTAGCGTTTTGCTTTGAAGCTTTGCGATCTGCTTTGCGTTGTTCTTTTTTTCTCTCTCTGTTTTCCTTTTTAGTGTCAAGCTTTTCGTCATTCTTTTCAGTTTTGTCTTCTTTTCTTTGAGCTTTGCGTTGTTCTTTCATATCAATCTTTGCTTCTTTTCGTTTATCCTTCTTTTCTTCTTTTCTTTTGGCTTTCCGTTCTTTTTTAGCTTCCTTATTCTGTGCTTTCATCCCTTGCTTCGCAATTTTCTTTTCTTCTTTTTTCTTTTTCCTCATTTCTTTCTTTTCATTTTTCCTTTTCATTTTACGTTGTGCCTTTTTGTCCGAGATCTCTATCTGTTCAACGTTTGCGTCCTCGTCCACGTCTGTGGCCACATCGAGATCATCTATGACAGGCTGGTCACCCATCATTATATCTTCCGGCTTTATGAGCCGATCATCATCGGTTGTTTCCTTATCATGCTGTAAAACATAATCATGACATGAATGATTAACTAACAAGCAAATTCCAATTGAATATAGTGGTTTGGTCTTTAACTCCATTTCCCTAAGGTCCAAATGATTTTATCTCCATTTATATGTATAGGAAATTGTGCGGGGTTAATTGAAAGATGACTATAATTTTGAAATAGGTGGCATCGGTCACCACAACTCACAACTTGAGCCATGTTGTACTAGTGTTAGATATGTCGTATATCATGTTTGAAGTATTATAGATGGCACGTAAGATTGTGTTGATCTGAAGATCAGAATAACACTGGAAGAAAAGTCAGGATCTAATAGTGCTCTGCCTTCCCACCCCCAAACTCCCCACTATTTGTTCAGTAAGAGTTTGAGAGAGAATGGGGAAAGCGCAACTATGTCACATTTGCAATTATTTTCAATATCGAAATTAATAACATAAGAATTACTTACTGAATTATCTTGCTTTGAGTCTCCTTGTTGAATCTCCTCCGCCTGCCAACGATCTTTCTGGATATCTTTAAGCCCATGGTGGTGTCGGTGGTGATGGTGGCCTGCACACAAACACAAAATGACAGATCGTGAATATCAAGGAAATGTTGATGAATGTACAAACTATGACAGACACATGATATGAGATACTTTAACTATGATGATGGACTTACAAAGATATCCTTTAAATCACGGTATACTTTGATGCCATGAGAAATTGACTTTGGTAGGTTAAGGCGAATTCTAGATATACCATGTCATGTTTCAGGGCATTTTGGATTATACTGTATAGTTATTGAGATCCCATCTAAAGCAGATTCCCATTTGATTTGAACAAGGCCCAAAAGATGGCAGGAGGAGCAACATTTATACAAGATAGTATAATGAGGTTAGGCCTGTCACGAAACCCTACATATATATCTTAAGCATATTATTTGAAAGTATCTCTTATGCGTTTTGGTATAGTTCTCAGAATGACACACTCAGAAACAATAAACCTGCAACAAATACAAGACAATTTGACATAATTAACGGAATCGAATGAATAGCATCGATTTGCCTTTCAGCGTTCAAATACTCGCTGTCAGTTTATCGCATTATGCATAGTCAGCCTTCAGTTGTTCATCCTGAAAGCTAAAAGCATTAAAGGCATTCCAGTAGATGAAGTTGTAATGACAATGGGGTCCATCGAGATAAGGTATATGAGGTTAGTTATATTCCTTGTTTTACAATAATTTACGTACTTTCTTATAGCTACATATAATATTGGGTCTTCCTCTGCAACCTTGTGGTTCATTGGTGAAAGTACCTCCGATCCATGATCAAATTTTCATAACATTCATCATTTTGTCATGGGGAATTTTAAAAGTCTCTATGAACCGATGAAGTGGTATATCATAGACAAGTAATGTTTGATGAAATAAAGAGAAAGGTCATAAAGGTGTACTCATTTTGGGCCACCCTGTATAAGTGTATATCATTTATTAAGGGGCTGACAAATGATAATTTTGTCGTGCTGCATTAACGAAGCAATTTCTTAAAGTATCGAATTCATGCCAATGCCTTTTTCATATTATAGGGAGACAACAATGTCCTAATCATGAAACGAATTTGTCCAATGCCTGAAGCAGTTATGCACAGGGTGGTCCAAAAATGTACGTTTGATTTTAGTCACCTCATAACTCATTCAATATGCCTATTTCATATCTAATTCTTTCACATGAACAATGAAATATGCGGGAGTTTTGCATTTGTAGTATTGACTGACTGGTCTTTTTCGTTCGGTTTAGCTTAAAATGTTAAAAGTTACACCCCAGTCACATTTCCTACGGCCGCTGTGCGGTCTATCATTTCTGCGGTCAGTAACATTTCTACGCTCGCTGTAGAATTTCTGCGGTCACATACTTTTGCAGTCACATTTCCTACGGCAACCGCACGGCGAATTTTGTTGATATAAAAACTACGGTTGCCGTGCGACCTTTTAAGTGGTGAATCACGGTCGCCGTGCGGTCTTCCTACGGAGGGCGTAGTTTTTTCCGGATACAAAAGCAGATGCAACGTGTGAGTCTCATACTGCACCATTTTTCTTCAAACTTGTTCCATTCAAAGCAAAACAAAAATGCCTTTCTGTTGGTACATAACTCTGTTATACTCTGTCATATGATATTATATTGTCTTCAACATATTCCAAGACACTGCATGGGCATTCGGCTTTTAATGGAACAAGTTTGATGTAAAACAGTGCAGTATCAGACTCACAATCCTTGATTTTCAAACATGGGGTAGGTCTCAAATTCAAACTAACGGTCGTAGTTGGCACCGCGTGAAACTGAAGGAGGCTAGGCAGAGTGGATGGAAATTTGAAAGCCGAATGTGTACAGTAAAGTAGATCATAATAAAATTGAAATGAAATTGTCCAAAATTGCAATGTTCACTTCAGACACTTCCAAAATGAATATGAGATCATATATGATATGTGATTTGTGGATATGTGGATGAGAACCGAGCTGGATCTTCCAGGAAATCGAGTCAATCGTCTTGCGAGCTTTTTCACAGCAAATGACAGAGAATATGATCTGAAACCTGTTTCCAAAGGTATATTACCTATCAAAACCCCACGGCAGACGCATGTCGACCGTAGCCCGACGTGCGGCCGCCGTGGAACCTTTCTGCGGTCTGGCTACGACTTGTTGATTTCTATGGGGACCGCAGAAATGAAAAAATAATTATAACTCCGAGTTATAATTTCCACGACTTCCCTGCGGCCTGTAAAAATATGCATACGCCGTACAAATACCGCAAGGCGACCGTAGTTTTCCTACGCTCGCCGCAGAAATTCACTGATTTAATTGATCTGCGATCGACTTACGGCCGTCGTACGACAAATGTGACTGGGGTGTTAATCTATCTGCAGATTTCACATATTGAGCTGTAAAATGCAATCGGTGATGTAACATTGTAGTTTTAATCACACAATTCTATGAACGGATGAATGCTATTATCTTCGAATTTGTCTGCATGCATTGATTCTGATAAATCCTGCCATTCATCAGTTATCTACATTGATAAAAATATCTAAATCATTCTGTCAGTTATTGCTCAGCAAGGAGTGTAGATTTCATCGATTTTGGACGTTTTGACCTAAAAAAAATAAAATGTTCCATGCATTTTAAGTAGAATGTTACAAATCAAAACTTCCAACATTCATACATATTGAAGTGGAATATATCAAACCGTTCAAAAAGCTATTTTCGAAATTCGCGTTTTTTCTTTGCCATCAATAAAAAAGCTATCTGACTACATTATGGAATAACCTTGTATACTACTAAAGTACATGTATAATCACAGGTAGTCATCAAACAGCACTCTCCTGCAAAATCCACACATTCCGGTAAAAAGTCGTGAGTCTTGGAAATATTTTTGAAAACAAATGCTCTTTCGTGTTAGTTCATCGACCTAGCCTATTCTTGTTAGCATAATCAGCTAGCATCTGTGTTTGTTAGGATACGTCTAGGTTGTTCGTCATGAATCTGCTTCAACTGTGTGGCAGTTTATGACGAAGCTTGGGGTAAGCTGACGTCAGCCATGGATCCCGGTGAAAAGGGTAGGTAAATATGTGATTCGACTTATTAGATCATAAACAAATAGGTTAATTGTGTATAGTAAATTGTGATTTAGATGCAGTTTTATGACCAACCTTTGTGTGATTTTTACCCGGATCGTTCGGATTTTGCAAGAAGATGCTATTTGATTACTACTTGTGATAATGACACGATTACTTCTCTGGTCGACATTGGTAAATTCATGAAGGTAACAATTCCTTCTGAGAAAGTTATTCCAAAATTATAGGTTTGCTTTTTGTGTCACCCTGTATATAGGGTTCAGATTCTGAGGAACATCAATGGATGAAATTCATTCATTCATTCATCAGGACGAAATTCGGAAAATTGAGAAATTATAAATAATGAGAAATACAAGTTATAAATATGAAAATATGTCTCTCAGCTTGGTCAGCTCTATAGTTGTAACGTCTCTCGTTTTGTTAAACCAGTGTATTTCTTTAGTCATGTGTAATACCTTGCAATTGATGGATCAAGATGACCCTAGTAGTAGCCATTATTGCTTGTGGTTTTATTAGGAATAAATAGAGATCATGAATACCCGAGATAATCCGTCAGAAAAGATATTTACCTTTTATATGCCTGTGAGTTCGCTTTCTGCTCAGTGCCGACACTGGGTCGACCAGAAGAATGTCAGATCTCGTTTCGGTCAACACGCTGGAAGGAAATTAATTTTGGATTATTGCATAGAGTCTACATGGCTTCTAAAACATAAAAATCCCTGGTATGGATAATCCCTGGATTTTGTTTTGCACGGCAATGTCAATGAGTCTAAAATTACTCATTTTGACAATTGTGGAAGAATTATCTCTGAAATAACGATCACTTTGGGGACTGGGTCATCATGATGTCACGTAAAGGTCACCTTCACTTAGTGTCAATTAAACTAAGAGAAACGGATGGAGAGCCACTCGACGTCAGGAATATGAAATTATTCAGTTGGACTGTAATTGGCTTCCATCACATTTAGCCATCTTGATTCTAATAAAGGCCATGTTAAGGATGGTTAAAGACGAAGTCAATGTCACTGCGTTTCACAAAAATTAAAAATAATCACCCCATGACACTTTAAATCACACACCATACTCATAAATAAAATATTCTAGTGATTTTCCTTAAAGTGCCAGTATCCCGATTCTATAATTTAAAGGCGCGATCAAGTTGATGATGGTGATTTATATCGTGGTGAAAAAATTGAATTTTACTATATTAATGATACAATGTTCTGTTAATGAAGAAATCTTCCCAATGGTTGATGATTAGGTTGAGGAATCGATAATACCAATTCCAATCGATAATACCAATACCAATCGGTAATACCCCAAGTGTGGCATTGTGTGCTGTCATTTTCATCAATTTATTGATAAAAGTTAAATGTACTTCTTTGTTTAATGTTGAAACAGAAACATAAAGTATAAACATATAATATACACGTACACTCCCCTCCATAAATTTGGAAACCTGTAGTCTCCTCTTGAATCACTCGGTGATTTTTAAAAAAACTCAAAGTCGGAGATTTTCGAACTATTGTATTTAAAGAACAAAGTTAAGATCCAGGCATTAACAGGCTTTGGTATGCTATCGATTTAAAACTTCCCGTTGACAGTGGAGGGGTATATGATATAGTATGGTAAGATTGTGGCTCTTCTCGGTCACGACTGTAACAATGAAGAAATCCAACGCTATTTATGTTTGCGTGATGTTTGATCATTTATAATGGAGTTTAATTTCCACGAAGTGTCAATGTCATAACATTTAATATGGCAAAGCTGCTTTATCTTCATCTCCGAGATTGTTATATTGAAGGGGAATATCTTCTATTTAAGGTGTAACTTTTCATCCATTTTGCCATGTACAATTATTCAAACCTTACCTGTCGGAATCGAAGTCTCTTAGATCCTTCCTCCTAGAGTGTGCCAGTGATAGTTCATCCAGTTCGGATACCTCATCGAACACTCCTCCTTTTTCTTCACTGCCTGCATCTGTATTATCCTTATCGACGGGAACCTCATCCTTGGGTGAATTCAGATGCGAGTCTGCGATAGTATAAGCCACGTGCACAAGCGCTAACAGGAGGAGGGACACCACGAGGAACCCAAGGGCCTTCATCCTGTGCTTGGTGTCTTTGTACTTCAAACGCCCTGGCGACGAAATGATGCTAGCTGTATCAGTAATGCAGGCCAGTCAGTAATTGGAGAGCTCTGCAACCACGAGAGATATAGAAATAGCTGTTAAAAAAGTTACACAAGGCGAGTTTGTTCAAGTACGGCATAATTCGATCATAATGCAATATACAGAGTATATTTGGATGTCTTGTGATTCAATTTTGTCAGAACTATCCAGTATATTACACAGTATCTCT
>CAIIXF020000277.1:0-25000 GCA_903813345.2 Owenia fusiformis | reverse complement strand
ATCACTATGCTGACGTTTGACGAAAAATGTTCTGTTATTTACCAATGCCAATAAGAATTGCCCCTTTCTAAGAATCTTAGATATGTACATATTCCTCTGTTGTAATCAATTATAGCTGTAATGATTAAAAATTAAAAAAGTCAACAATAGTGAAAAATTAAGACAAATCCTTTTTACGCTGTACAATCAATACGCAACGTAACTGTTGTATTGATTTGATATAATGTTAGTCAAATAACCCAGATGCGAGTAGAAATAATCTTGATTTACGTCATTAAAAATTAAAAATTCAGCCAAAGTAATATCATATTTGAAATCTACATGTAAAATTGTAGTTGACGCGGTCTAATCACTCTCCGAATATAGTCTTAGGGTAATGCAGAGGAAAAGATCTGATACGTATGGAAGATATATCCTTCTCGAGTAATGAAAACCTTGTCATTTCATATTATGGTCTGAAGTTCAAAATACTATACGTCGTGTACTTACTATAGTATGTACGTGTATCATTTTATATCTTTGCACTTGTATCAATACAGCATACAGTCTATCTCGTAAAATAAACGAAAAACCTTTTTTCTCAACCGGGTATGGTTCTAGCTGGTTTGGAGAAAGTATAATTCAATTAAAATCTCAAAAAGATTTGGACTAACATCTTTCCTCGCCTCATATATTACAACATAGATATTCAAAAAACGTTCCGACTTGCTAAACAAGATATGTTCAAAATAAACGAGTGTTTGGACATCCGATTATCAAAACTATCAGACATGAAATATAAAACATTTTCAAACGTCAATTTTAACAAGAATCGATAACGAGGAAAAACATTATTTGGCTATAACGTTAGGACTCGCAGATTGTTCCGTAACATGTTAATGTATGTCACTAGGTACCGTAAATCATATATGCCAAATCTGATATTTAAAAAAACATCATCTCGCTATGCATGATGGGTACGGTTTCACGAATGAGAAGAAAATTATCTAATAAAAAGAAACGTCGGAAATTGATCTATGGGTTTTTCCATTTGAATATATTTCCGAAAAGGCCGAAAATGTCATTATCATGACTGTCAGTTTTACTTTCAATACGTACTACACTGTTGCTCGTAAATATATGGAATATTTTATAGATATGAATTGTTTTATATGAATATGAATTACGACAAAATGATAAAAATTTGTTGACAATTTGTAATGTGTCCTGATTCCCTCATCAGTTTTGCATACCAAAATGATTGGTATGAAAAGTTAAAACATTTATGATTGATTAAATTTGCATATACTCAAGTGACCCTATGACTTCATGATATTGGTAATTTAAAAGAGGCATCTAAATCTTATTTGTACTACCGAGGTTGCACCCCTTTGGTGATTTCCAAGCATACTTTCAGAGTAATTTGACCTTTTGGACCTACATCAAGTACCACTTGCGAATAGAGTGTTTTGGGGCAACATTCAACTGCAGAATTATCATGCTGTTGCACAATGCTAGTGGCATTGTGTTGGCTTACCTCAGGACAGGCAATGTGGACCAGCTCTCATGGGCACAAAGGTTACTCAATCAGGCTCGTGCCTGCAGAGCACATGAGGGACGACCTTGATAGGGATATTCGTGATCTGGACTCCCACCTCAGAATTTAGACACACTACGCACTGCCTAGATTGAGGAATGGGGCCTTATTTCACTTAGAAAGGTCAGATGTTTCAGTCATAGCTGGTCCCATAGGGTTGATGCTCTGCTTACAGAACAAAGAGGACATAACGCATATTAGTGCCATCATTTGAATAGAGGACACTTCAATTTTCATGACCAGATGTTTATCTTGTTTGATCTGTTTTACTTGTTCGGGGTGTTTTGAAAATATAAAAATTATAAGCGTACCCCTAGTTTAAATTTAAAGGAGGATTGGGAAGGGGTTGAAAATCAGGAAAACATTTCAGAAAAAACATGTGAGTGGGTTGTTTGCATCTTCCCTGTCTCAAAGTCGAAATTATTTTATCATCTCTTGGAGTGCTTTTCCTTGAGGACATGCATTGGCCTAACATATCCACCTTTTTAAATCCTCAGAAAATAGCCAAAAGCCAATATATGACTGTCCAAAATCGTTTGCGATACTTTCCCTCCACCTTTACAAATGGGCAAATGTTTAGGTGGTCGTTTTTCAGGCTAATCGTTTCACGGATCAAGTTTAACTTTTCAGGGATGCTTCTTACTAAAACAATCTCGAACTAATTAGTTTCAGGGTATTCTGGGTAAATTTCTGGATATGTTAAGACGGCCATATTGTTATTTTTGTCGATTGTGATTTCACATTACAATTGTGATGATCCTTATTAGAGTAAATGAACTCATAAAGGTTTTTCAAAATTGTGTCAATAGTTGGTTTTTCCAGAGACCTATAAGTACAACTATTTTCTTATACACTTATACTTAATCGTGCTATGTAAATACTACGATGGGCAGACCTAATCCCTAGAGGGCCATTATTCTACACGTTGACACACAAGTTCTCACATGACTTGAGGCTTAGCCTCCCTAATATTATAAGGCATCATGTAGGCGTGATAATGTGTGACAGGCGATCATGTGAAACCAGAAACGAACTAATAGTACTTCATTATTTCTGTCTTAAATTAATTACCCAGATCTTCAGTTCATAACACAGATGAATTCATCAGATCACGATCTATATCATGGAAGTAATAATTGAATAGACTCATTTACTCCTCTGGGGACAGGAAATGTATTTGCTTTCTCGCGTTAGGTCAAACAAAGTATCACTTTAATGTAACAGTGTTTCTCTATTTCTATATGGCAGGGTGTTAAAATCGTCACGTATTGTGAGCCTCAACACAGAAAAACAAGTCTTATTACAAAAATTAAAATTGTGCCGTGGGTCTCTGAAAGGTGCTTTTTGAGATAAACAAAAATTCAAAATATCGAAAAGATCTGTGATAAGACTCCCTTTCCTGTGCCATGGCTCATATGCCCATATGCCTTCTTAATAATGTTATATACCCCAAATTTGCTTTAAAGTCATCAATTATAGGTCAGATATATATTTATGACTTTTGGAGTTCTTCCTAGTTTGTGTCATCCAACACCCCATCCACCGAGTGCAGGATCATAGCAGTTACTTTAAACTCTGTTCCTCCCTTTAATTAGAGCAATAGCTTTGGTTGAAACGTATACAATATGATATATAGTTTCCATTTTAAAATTAACACACTCTCCTACTAGCTAGTATGAAGTGTATTAAAATAAGGAACAAGTTAATTAATGTTCAACCTGACAATACATACACAATCAAATTTGTCTGATGAAAACCAGAATACCCAGAATTTATCGTAGACGGCTTCCCTGGAATAGTATTAGAGTTCCTATGGTTATTAAAAACATAGACATCTCAATCTGTAATCGTTTCAGTTGTTTCATCCCTCACCCCATCCTAATTACATATTGGAATTAAGTGATAGAAATTACAATAACCGTATAAATTAAATCAAATATGTAAAATAGAGATATAGCGTTTTAAACTATTCGAAGAAAGTTGATTCATTTTAAAATGCGTATGGCCTGTAGGCAGTGCGGGGGAGTTGAGTAGATATCAATTCAAAGGTTCGCAAAACTAGCCGTGGTACCTAGGAAGCTTTCTGTTTTTGGTACGTCGACATTAACTTGATGTGAGAGCCTTGATATGTTGGCCTTATGCTACCAGGTATGGCATCTATGGCAGGTATCCACATCCTGACATTCAGCTTCACACATTGCATTCTCCATCGCAGTGCTGTGAATAAATAAATCCCCTTGATAGATATTAGACGATGAGAGAAATAGGCGGTCGGAGAACAGCTTCCAGAACCACATAGCAGATTCTCAGATTTACCAGGGAAAATACAATAACACGTTTACTATACCTGGATTACTTTGAAGATATGATTACATTTTTTATATTTTATGGATGCGTTGATTTTGTACGTAAATTATTACATTTTACATATTGGAATGAAATACACTCCCCTCCATAAGTTTGGCAACCTTTTTCCCCCATTGAACTACGTGTTAAAGCCTCCTAACCTTTGAATTTTTATTTACTTAACCTGCGATGAAAATACTTATGCTATTGATGGAAACGAAATTTGACTTAATTCCAATACCTCCAAATTTTCTCAATGGGAATGGGAAATGATAGGTTTGCCGCAAGTCATATGACAGAATATCCATCCATCCGAGTCCTTGCAAAAAATACGAGTTAGGCAGGCAATTGAATTTGCTAACTTTATTAAACAAAAATTGATATATTTCTTCAGGTTCAACAAAGTTATAGGGCTTTAAAGTCAAAATTGTTTTTCAAAAAACCTCTCCCATTGAAATAACACAGGAGGCGAAAAATAATTTTCAAAAATGTTTTTGAAGCGCTGTAACTTTAATATTCATCAAATAAACTTATCACTTAGTGTTCAAAAAAGTTAGACATTTCAATTTTCTATATAAAAATATTTTTTGCTGAATCTTTTACTGAAGAGATATCCTGATTTCTGATTTGCCCCGAACCCTCCATTTCCCATTGGATTACATGGGAATGACGATTTTCAAAAATTCATCAAATTTATCATCAATTTTCGACGTATTGTAGTTGAGGAAAAAAATTGAGAAAATTTGGAGGTATTGGAATTAAAGTCAAATTTCGTTTCCATCAATAGCATAAGTATTTTCATCGCAGGTTAAGTAAATAAAAATTCAAAGGTGAAGCAAATAAAAATTCAAACGTAAAGGGGCTTTAACACGTAGTTCAATGGGGAAAAAAGGTTGCCAAACTTATGGAGGGGAGTGTAGGTGAGGGTATAGTATTTTTAATCAACCACATGTGTGTGGTATTTAATCCATCCAATGGCTTTCGTAGAGCCCATAGTGTTGTGCGACGGAATGAGCTGTTCTTTGTACTCACGTATCGAATCGAACTTTCCCTTTTATAAAATATGATCAGAGAGGGACCTTAAAGAGACAGGTTGTTTCATGATGAACGCCCCTCATCAGTCACCAATCTAAGATGGTGTTTATCCATGTGTTATATATCATATGAAAGCCGTTTGTTCAATGCTGGACTTATTGAAACAATTTTGATTACGATCAGTCGCTTTTACTACTTTTACATATCATTACAAAAGGTGTCCATTTGATCCATGGCGTACTCATCGAAATGTTTTATAATGGTATGTAGATTAAAGGGTCGTATGATTTATGATTGTCAGTGTATGGGGAACGGTCATAATGAAACACCTTGTATTTAGGTAGAAATTAGATTGAGTCAATATCATACAAAACAAAACCATCGTCGTTTTGCTTGTCGCTACGCTCAAAATCCAAGAGAAGTTAGCAGAGGCTACCATACAGAAGGTTAGCCCGTTAAAGCCTCTTTTGGTGTGTTTTAGACAAGTGACTATTTTTGAAAATTCCTTATCTTATTATAGACTCGTGTAAAAGTCAAAATAAAGAAAGAGCTCGGGCGCCAAGATCTCACGGGTAACTGTTTAATGTAATTTATCGAGGTGACCTCAACATTCCAGCGTACCTTTGATATTCATTAATTAACATTACCAACCGCCTTCGTTAATTAGTGGTTCCTTTTATTTTCAGACACGGTCGGTGCTTGGTTTATAATCTACTGAACTATCAATGCCAGAGGATCTGACTTGCAACAACACGTCAAAATCTCGTTAAACCAGCGATCAACAACATTTAGTAGATGAGCAACACCAACAGAATAATATAGACATGCTACTGCTTAATACATAGTTTTGCGACGATTCTGTAGATGACATTTAAAGGTAGACAGAATAGACGACTAGAGCACCAAGCGATGGTCAATTCAATGAACCGTTGCATTGGATAATTCCAGGGAATATTGATATTTTGGATGAATAATAGCAAATGTCAAAACCCTACCACAGGGGTGCAGTGATTCTGGACCAACCCACTCACGACTTCTGGAAAGAAATCTAAAGAATGACGTAACTGGATATATCATTACCTAGTATTGAACTTGGTGTGTTTAAATCGGAAAATATCTTAAAGTGTATTGAAATGAATGACAGCAAAGAGTGACACCAGCGGTCATAGTCTTGTTGATTTAGATGATAGATATTTCCAGTTGAACGACCATTTGTAATTGGGATCTGGATTCCACTAACGGCGTGTAAAAACGGAAATATTGCCAGACACAGGCAATGGATGCAGAGTTATATCTTACATATGTTCGTAAGTAAAATCGTGGGCCTTACCGGCACCTGTGGTGGTGGATGTAACCCTAACACTATGCAATTACATGGATATTTAGTTTTTGAAAGGCGAATCACAAGGTAAGATATACTCTTCTACATACTGTAAATATATCAATTTACATCACCATACTCACCATATTTTACAAACACACATTGTCGACATCTGAATCCCGGGGTTTACTTTTGATATACTTTATAATCTATGCCATCTATTAATATAAGTTGGGAAAAATTGCAGTTGGCATTACATTATTTTGGTCTTTCATGTTACGATTCCACTTTGAATTATTTCTTTCTTAAGCTTGTGGCTACGTGTGCTAGATTTAAGAAAATTAAGGTGTAATAAAGAACGAAGGGGAATTGAATTAAGCTTACAAATCTTAATTCAAGTAACAGTACTTGTGCGTACCCATGACACTATTTTTAAGCTTATTTGGCTAGGGTTTTGAAGAATTTGTTGAAATCGCCTTTTTACATCCCAAAGAATGGGAACATTTCTGCATTTCGAATATTCGTCAATAACTTCCACTTTCCATCCCCACATATCCTAAATCATTGGACAAAAATGTTGCTATATGTAATTCAATGATTTCTCGATTAGCTATTATTACGCGGTAAACACGATACAAAAATATGTCATATTCCGCAACGAATATGGCATATTCACTTGCGGTGTATGCCAGATTCACCTGCGGTATATGGCATACACACTAACCAATGAGAACGTGATACGGAAGTACGCAATTGTCAATTGCATCGATTGAACGAACAAGTAAAATTTTATTAATTATGATAATGATTACTGAATCAACAGTACTGTGTATCGAATATATTAACTTAGCAGAAGTATCAGTCACCAATTTCACGTAATAAACTTACTCAATCAATCCAGGATTCATATACTAGTACTCGACGCACTAACTATATTGGTAATCCAGCGTAGTTTTACATTTAGAGTCGACTCTCGCAACCAATCAAATCAAAGCTTTCTGTATCACGTTTTCACCTGCGGTATATGTCATATTCACCTGCGGTGTATGGCATATTCCGCAAGTGAGTATGACATATTCCGCAGGTGAGTATCGGGTATTCACTGAAATCAATGTATCGCATATTCACTGCGGAATATCGCATACTCACTTGCGGAATATGCCATATACCGCAGGTGAGTATGGCATATTCATCCGCATCACAAATACCGCGCAACCATGAATGTATGCCATATACCGCGTAACAGCTATCGTAAGCTATTACATTAGAGGTTTTTACGGGGAGGAATTGATTACGGGTTTATACAATTTATTTCCCGAAGGTCCGGAGAAATGGGTTCAATTCATTCTAGAATATAAGCTTTTTATTATCTCATCTTATCAATGATTGTTTTCATGAAATCATCAAAGTTCAGAATCAATATCTGATTGTTCTATGATACAAAACCAGACTACATGTATATTTCTAGCTATAGTCTACAACGAAACTTTACATATTTTGACATATAACATCTTTATTATAATATATCAACATCGTTTCCAAACTAGCTACTTTGACGTCAAAATAACAATATGAATTTGAATACAATTTTTCAATATATCAAAAATATTCCCCAGTGTTTTTCATCTGGAAGTAAAGTAAATGACCTACTTTTGCAACTTGATCTATTTTAAAAATGACTGCGGAATCAGTCGAATGATCATTTCAAGTCAAAGGAAGTTTCAAAAGTATACGTTCGTGCATACCACACGGTGAGCCTTTTCAGTCATCCACTTACCTAACATCTATTTTTTCAGTGTTATATTTTGTGACTTGCTCGTGCGATTTCCGTTTTTCCTGACAAAAATACTGAAAAGGTTCCCAACTTTTTTCTCGGAGTTGAAGCCATAACTCGGGGATGATTGCTTTGTTTTGATATACAAATATTAATGTTATGAGGTTCTGATAAAAGTTCTTCAAAAAGTCAAAACACATAGTCGCTACTGGATTTTGTGTAGGTAAAAATAACTAATGCTTCGATTTTATCCTATATTATAGAGTTCTACTTTCCCTGACGATTCCAAAGCCGCAATTTAAGTTATAGCTAATCAAAATCTAAGAATATCAATCAATGAAGAGGGGAGGGAGGGGCACATTTGGCTTGGTCCATCACTATTCTCTATCTCTCTCCATCTGAATATCTGCGTTGAGGGAAAATAAAACGTTGATATAAAAATCGATCGGAATTGGATCTCATCATTTTAACGTGTAGTGTGTCATTTTAACAGAGTCAATCATAATAACCCAGATGCGAGTAGAAATAATCTTGATTTACGTCATTAAAAATTCAAAATTCAGTCAAAGTAATATCATATTTGAAATCTACATGTAAAATTACATCTAGAAATGTGGTTTTAAAAAGTGTTTATCAACTTTGAAAAATTACTTTTCTTCGAAATTGTGACTTCTAGCTCGGGGAGATTCCCCATAGACCCCATGCTATAAAATCACAAAAAATGAAATATCTTTTCTTTTAGTGGACAGATGATATTTTGCTTTACTGGACATATTTTCATTAGTATAAGTATTAGACACATAAGGGTTATATGAAAATTGAGCCACTTAAATTGATAATATTCAAGTTTAAGGGAACTTTCTTATATACCTGCCATGTTAATTGACCCGAATCAGCCACCTGGTGGTGAAACTGGTAACTACCTACTCGCATTTGGGTAATTCAAATGAGTTAAAGCCTTATATGGAAGAAGAAACATAGGGCAGTTTTGGCAAAATCCGTGAGGTAACGTCTCAAGATCTTACCTTGATACAAACATTAATAAATTCGACTCATATAACTGGATGGGTTTTTCATATTATGAAGTTGATTTCTTGAATATGTTTTGGATATATCCACTTTGGGGATTGTGTATTGACCTGGGTGACGTCATTTAGAATTGCATATAGGAATTTCTCCACTGTTTCTCTTTGAGAGGTCAAAGGCTTATTCTGAATATACATCACATGACTAATGAATGGGGAATCTAAATAACATTTGAGGATTTTCTGTTGGTGTCGTAGGCAAGAACAGATCTCACGCATGTAGGCAAGAAAAGATCTCACGCATGTAGATTGGGTAAGCGTTTGGAATTATACACCGTAGTGCTTGGGGAGTTGGTATTTCAGCTTAGTAAGTAATTTTGATTAACATTTTACCTTTTCTATATGGCTTTAATCTGTAAAGACTAATGATGTAGCAATATTTTAGCCCAACTAGTTTACACGTTAATCCCGAGCTTCACTTATTATCTCGGCGTGTACTAATTTAACATCTCAAAATATAGCACGGTATGGTAACATTAGACTGATTGGATGGGTTTTTGTCTCGAACACTTTATATACGGATGTTCAGGGTTTGATAGATAATCTGTAATTATCATACTATGGACTTTGAGCAAGACTACAAAATACTATATTTTATGAGGTATTGTGATACTATTTGTTACTTTTTATATCTTAGTTTTCTACTCGTGTCTTTGATGCCTAATGTATCTTTGACAAAATACAATGAAGACCAATTATGATGATTACTGAGATAATTATCGATGTGTGAACTCCATTGTTCTGCTCTAATTCAATATGGCATAATTAAATCAGCCATCGACACAAGACCCCTTCACACCATTCCAATAACAGATCCAAGCACATTTCTTTGATATTACATGCTTTGTTATATATTTATATATATTCACGTCATGACAATGACAAGCATATAATAAAACAACTAAAGCCTTTATGATACAAAGAATACAACTTGATAATACAATGAATAAACACTGGTTAACCTTGACTGTTAACTGAATGCTGCGTTCATGCCCGATGACAGCATCGAACACTTATCAGGCATCAGGTATGTTGTTCCAAGAGTAGCTTTTGCAGATTTCACAGTCAATAGAGAAGGTTGTTGATGCGAAGGATGCTCTGCTTTCGATTTTAGAGATTCATTTTACATCTTGCAGAATTATATGATCAGACATAGGAAAATTGCTGAGACCATTCTTATACTGCAAGATTCCCAATGAACGAGGCCCGTCTAGAGAAAAGTTAACTTCAATAAAGGAGAACTTTGGATATTGTGAACATTTTCAAAGTGGTCTGACAGCACTCTTGCATTGCCAAATCCCTTACGAACGAAGGTTGTACAAAAAGTAAATTTACCTTAGGGTACAAATAAGTTACTCTAATGTAGGACATGTGGTAGCGCAAGGTATAATTGAGTCGTTTTTAGTCGATACGTCTGAGGTAGATCGTACTTATCAAATTATAAGATCTGAGACAATGAAACACAATCATAATACGATTGAATTATATTATACTATAATCAAGAGTTTTTAGATATTTCGAACGTTTTCAATACTCCGCGCCGCAAGAACGCCTTATTGATCAGATCGTTTGTTAATTTTCAAGTGAACAATTGTTTTCGAGGTGAGAAAGAAAGATTAATTTGAAAATACAGATATATGCAATCTCCTTATGTTCTCTAATTGTGATTTTTCGACACTCTCTATTGCTCTCTATTACTCTCTAAAGACCAGGTATAGCATGCATGGCAAATGATTTTACACAGTCATACATGTATGTTTGGCCATAACTATAATCAGACCATAATGAATATTATTTTATTGAAATGATATGTTTTCTTCAAGGTAAAGTTACCAGGATGATAAAAATATCAGTTCTTCTGTTCGAAAAAACTTGTTTTGGACCCCATCTTGACACATCATTCAAAATGCCCGGTTCTTTCGAATGACAGAAACTAGCCCCAACAAGGCTAGTCAAAGTCTTTTTATCAACTTTATTTTCCATCAATCTATAAATACAAAACGGAGTTTCATCTCATCAAAATTACAGCTTGTATAAATACAAGAGTATTGAGTCATAACCCAGGTTTAGTCAGTTCTGTTATCAAACCTATTTTATCAGGTTATGTTCTAGTTAAGTGTTAGTAATCAATATATGAATAGCTAATCAGTCCAAAAATAGTCTAAACATTTTTTTCGAATTCGTATCTAGTGTAATCCCTAGAAATAATCTGTTTCCAATAGCAAGACACATGAACAATAAATTGATATAAACCAGAATGTTTAAACAAATTCGCCGGGTCCTGATTCTTATTTCATCACAACTTTGAAATGATTGTCAAATTACCACGTACTGTTTCTTCTCAATATATCTTAAATTGATCAAATGTATTTTCCAGGAACTACGCAGATTCGAAACTTCTGCTCCAGGTATAAATATATTCTATAGATTTAACTATGTAGAAACGCTCAAAGTATTCATCCATCTAGTGAAGAATTCAACCTGATTTCTGGACTCATGCAGGGAAGATTCGAAGGCTAAATAATGCAGATTTGCTACAACCGTTACCAGAAGCTGCATCTGTTCTCAATTGCTTTGTAAAGATGGCATGGAAAGTCCATAGCTAAACGCCGAGTTTCTAATAATATCAGTGAATGGAAGTTTATAATGAGCAATGGAGGATATAATTTACTACATTGCATTCAATGTTTATGGATTAGTTCACGATAATTTCCACCTCTTAACACCAATGGACCATTTATCAAATTCAGCTAAACGTTTCTATATTCAGAAATATCAATGTAGCCTGGTATATCCCCAAGTTTTAGAAGATTGATAGATTGAGATAGATAGGCACTAGGGGGTCCTAATATATCAGTATGACGAAACTTCACGAAGTTAGCTTCCAATTGGATTGCAAAGACTCCGACTCGAGCGAAGACGAGGCTAATGGAGCAGACGATGCAAACGAAAAAGGCGCAAATGCCAAACTTTTGCAGGATTTTACGAATGAAAATTGCGCAAAGCCTCGCAAACCAATATTAAAACAGGTGGAGTTTATAGGCATGGAAAATATCGATGATAGCGACGTCGAGCTGAACGATAATTCATTCAACAAAGGCGGGCTGGATAATGATATACGGGGTCTTCATGATTATAGGAGAAAGCGCGCTGGATTACAGTACGTAGGGAGGGAAGGAGGTTCCCGACACTACCAACCCAGGATGTCCCTTCTTGGCAAGCCCATCAACTATCGGGCTCATAGGAGGGACGCTAGGTATCGGCGATTGCAGGCAAAGGTCTACAACTTCTTAGAGCGACCCAAAGACTGGATATCTATCGGATATCATGTTCTTGTGTAAGTAGCAACATTTTTATAGCTGCGATCTCATCTCGTACTGTGATAATGACAGATAAAAACATATTAGATTTTATACCTCATCTTTAAGTTTTTGCTTATAAAAGGCCTTTGAAGTGATGATGGCACTCCCAGAGCTCAACTTCAATGTTTTCGAAGCTATTATTCATATTGTTACATGAGTTACAGTTTCTGTAAGCGATGCACACAGAAAAACAGGGAGAAAAACAACCTCTGTCCTTATGTTAATGCAGCATAACCAAAACAACGTCAAAACAAAATGCTTTAATTTGTGTTTAATTTAATTTCCAATATAAAGCTTTCGTTCATTTGTATGTGCATTAGTATTAGCATGGAATATGTTTTGCACAGTTGTGCATTGCTGAATTGATTTGCTTTTGCATTAACTCATCTTGTTTCCGATAAAGTTCACGCTTTATTATATTACTCCGTTCTGCCCGTACTTGTGTGTTTATTTTTACCAAATTAGACTGCCTCTAGGAGGTATCTGTGTGTTTACCTTAGTATAATCTGAATCAGATACGAGAAGTAGTATAGTATGTTGAGGAAGCACCCCACTTGTGAATTCTTGATTGCTATTGTTATAGGTCAACGATTAAATGCTAAATTAATAATCACATAATGAACTTGTATTTTAATTTATATTTAAGATCAGGTGAATGGTAACTATTAGTAATGTTAAACTGACGATATGATTTGTGTTGAAGGGGATTTAGTTCCCGAATGAGTCTTCAAAATAGGATAGCATCAAATCCATCTGGATCGGCGTTAGCGTTACTTTAATGATCCCCTCTCGATAATGTTCTGTTCTAGCATCGGGCGATATTTTCTGCAATAACCATAAGCTTAGTTATTAATAGATCATGGACTCAAATGACGAGTACGACTAAAATGAGCTTTTAGTTGGCCATCGTCTAAATGTGTTATCCCATCTAATGGTTTTATGCTCCCATGATACATATCGCAGAAAATGTGTATTGCTTTTTAGTGCAATATTTATGTCAAGTGAGACTATTGTCTTCATTGCATACCTGACAAAACTGTCATAATAGGTCTAGCTTTTTTAATAATGTTCTGTAAACGTGCAGTGAGAAACATGTATGCATACATATATAGCCTACATGTGCGTTATCGCCATTATTGAGCACACAATATCATCTATGGTAAGCTATAATTAGTTTTTCCCATCTGACACTGAACGTTTTGGATTAGTTTGATTGATCCGTATCCTTAGAAATAGCATATTGTATCTTCAATACATCAGTAGAGATCTAGGAAATATATATAGCCACATCAACATACAAAGTCAAATGAAATAGGAAATTAAACTATCTCTAATCTCACGGCAGTGTAATATTACCTCAGTAACCTATAACTAAAACAACGTTTCAGGAAACGAATGAAAACATTCCTCAACATTAGGAAGAGCATTGTTTTTCGTGTATGTTGTATTATCAATCAATAGGGTGTTCAGGGTCATTGACAAAGAGCATTATCAAAGCATTTCTCGACAATTGAAAAATATTATCCATTGTTCTGCCAATGGGTACAAGTCCTTGCAAAGCTTGAATTTATTCCTTTTCAGTAGAATATATCCATGATGGGCTATAGAAGTGAACAATTACTTCACTTAAAAGCTTTTAAATGTGAACACTTCCGTAGGCAAACCTTTTTAATGTTTTTGCGCAATCCAAGAAGAAATATGTACATCTCTACATGTCGTCAATCACATGCTTTCAACAAATTATTTCATAAGTACCTCGACGTTAATCATAAGTGCAAATGAAACGCCAAGCAGTACTATAATTTCCGGACACGTTCTATTTAGTGTCTGTATCAATAGACTGGTAAATAACTGGTTTGCTTTTTGAATGGCATACTATTCCAAAGGTATAAATGCATATTAAATCAAAACGAGCTATTTTGTCGATTATTGATCCAGAATTTTGCCATCAAAATGTTTTCCACCTCAATGTAGCTGAAGTGATACTCAAGAGTACGCCTTGATCTTTTTGAAGGAGTCTTGGGGCTTCGAGAGCGAAGCAATTTGCATAGATTTCGCCAGACAATCATTCCCCGTTCCCCTCTCAGTTGAACTGCATTAGCTGCGAAACTCATAATAGCCGACAACAGAAAGCAATGTAATTAAAGATCGAAATAAATACCAGAAGATGAATGATATAAGCTGCAATTAATTTAACAGAATTTCAGCCGGGATCTACTGAAGTTGTGTTCCGAGATGTGCGATTAATAAGACTGTGACATTGCCATAGTGACTGTTATATTCAAACGACCTAAAACATCGGTGTGATAAATATCTCTGGTTTACAAAGGATAGACATCTAGCTTTTGAAAAATGATCTTTTATCTTTACAAATGTACGTGATTGATTTTCATCGAGATCAAACATCGAAGTTTGCTATTCCTGAAATATGTTTAAGAATTCGTTGATAAGCATCTTTTAGTTTCCTAATCATACATATTAGAAATAGAGATTGCAGAAAACCCGAGATATCATTAAAGCTATACCACGTACACAACCAGAACACCCTGAGAAATACCTCCTAAAGAATGAACTCATTTTCCTACATTCTATATATAGGCCTAATTACACAGAAGCATTTTATAAATCCATGACGTTTGCATCAATTTCAGGCACGCAAAAGCGCATGCGCCTAATCAACGAGAGTAGTATGGCATTTGTAGGTATAACCCCTTAATCAATCTAGTATCACATAGGAATAATGAAACATACACGTAGATCTGAAAACACAGTACAATGCATGTGTAGAGAAGGTTAGGCCTAGAATGTAATATATCGATATGAAGAATTTATACTGAAATTGCTCCCTTTTTCACATTGCATGCATATTATGGCGATTTCGTGGGTCAGTTATCTTTCTGGGCTACTTAGAGCAAATGCTATGCATATCATAATTATCAATAGTCCTCTGAACCAAGCTGTTTCGATTCAGATTTGTGAGGGAAAATGAAAAACATACGGAGATCGAATGGATATTGTACAGTGAACACAATATGATGGCTAATCGAGGGCAGGGGAACCTTTGAACATTAACCGACGTCATAGAACGGAGAGTAGGGCAATCTATGCTCTTAGAGAAACCTCTTAATGACTGTGTACTTATTCAATTAATTTACACATGCCTTAATAAAATGGGCCGGAGATAGCACAGCTCACTTGACATGGCTATTATTAGGCATTACTGCATACCAATTAATCCGGCATAATAAATTAATCTTATCTTACCGTGTAATGAACAGCTATAGATTGCATTGGGTATACTCTGGTACAGGGGCAGGTATGTTCTGCGAAAGAAAGTAACCAGACAACAATTATGTAACAGGCATTGCTCTCCCGTTTCTTATACGCGATTATTTAGTTTAACATTTGGCCTCTTATCTTCAAAGGAAATGTTGCAAATGGCTTAATTTCTCTGAATGCAATGCCATTCAAGGTTGGTTGAACAAGAACGTGATTTGCTGCAATTTGGTACTCAGGCTAATCTCATTTTATAGCCATATAATCGGAATATACACAATTTGTAAGAAAATATTTTCAATTTGTAGCTGTTGATTTATTAATGAGCTTCCAGAAATAATTTCATCGCTTGTTCCACTTGATCGTGATCAATCAGGTATGTTAGTGGGAGTGAAAGTAAAGCCTGGTACGGCTGAACAGCTCACACATCAAAAAGTGATTCGAATCACTGAATCCTGGAGACAGGATTCATGCAGGATTCATAATTTGAATAGTTTACGTTTATAAATAAATTCTGTAGACGGTATTCAAATGTAAGATAGTTTACAAATGAACCCAGCCTTCAAGAATCATGCAGGATTCATACAGAAGGTAGTTTGCGAATGAATTAAGCCTTCGAGAATCATGCAGGATTCATACAGAAGGAAATTTACAAATGAATCCAGACCTTGACTTCAGGATTCATACATTCATCAGTTTTACACTTTGGACCCCCCCACACCTGGCTTCATATATGATGCGCGCCGCTGTATTATTTTAAGAATTTCGATCTCAGTTTTCCATGTATACCCCCTTGCTGCAATCCATGGTATGAAGATGAATCACCTGTATTGTGTCTATAATTTACCAAATAATTAATTATTTATAATTTGCAGTAATCATGGTGATGGCATTGACATTTTCATGCTGGTATAAATTAAATATAGGCATATGTATACAATTTTATGGATAGCATTACCATGATTAAAGAAATTGTTTTGTAAACAAATCATTTTCAAAATGGTGAATTCTACATCAACTTCTTGCAGCAGAGCTTATGCCCCCTCCTGGCAGTATATGCATATGTACCGGTACTTGTATAAGTATACAGCATGCAGATTATAATTAGCCGACCGAAATAGCCTTGACATCTAACAGTTCCAAAAGCTTATCATTGCTCGAATTTCAATCATTACAATCAAACTAAAAAAAATACTCGAGCTAACTTGCAGAAATCGCCTAATCCCCCTTCCATCCATTTTGTACGATCACCGGGCGTATAACTAGTACAGAAACGATGGAATCTATGGAAGATTCATAAAAAATGATAATAATCGCCCAAAGGTTAACCAATGTAATAATTCTAATAAATGTTACGAAACGATTCACAAAGGTAAATCCAAACCAAAATCCATCTAGAGATAATCTCCCGTTACATATATACAATCGCAAGTAGTATTTGAGAATAACTATATCAATCGTTTATCAAAGCATTGCGTCAGGTTACAACTAGTGTGTGAAATTATCATTAGAATCCCTTACATATCAAGCCAGAAGTGAAAAGTCGGTACTGTTCATATATTTGGTTAGTGTTAGGTAACAGGCCATTTATTCATAATTGACATATCTTCATAAATAGGTAATATGACGTATGTGGTAACTGCAAATGTCTCTGAAGGGTAAAGATATAATGTGGATTGTATTTTAAGAATGTACCGTTGCAGGAATCATCTATGATTGCCCTTTGTTTCTGGTTCCAATTACACTACTAGCTCCCCTGTTACTATATGTCTATCTTGGCGTCATTGCCATAGCCAGGAGGTTGTGGGTTCGAGTCATGTGAGCTCCCTGTGGTTACTCATTTCTTTCTGTTGTGCACAATCTAGTCAATCTACAGTGGGTTTTACCATTATTAAATTGTTTGTTACCGATTAAATAATTTTCTTTGTAGTAGGGTCACATACTCACATTACAAACACTAATGTCGTACACACACGACGACTTATTAATTATTTATCATCAATCCTATACACCTTTAGTTCACTTATGACTTTTCATCAAGGTAATATAATCCAATATTTATTGTACATTCAAGTTGTCATGTAAGTTACATTTACGAAGCTGAGACCAATGAATAATTGATGGCCCAGATCAAAACTTCATAATAGTGTTTGCTATGCATTATTTATAGCCGAATGCACAAAGGATTTTGTTAGAAATTAGAACTCATCTAATTAGGTGATAGACTCGGCTTAGGTTTCTTTATGTATAGGTATGTCGTGCCTATCAGCCATAATGCTAAATATATACTCCATAAACTTGACATCTACGCAATAATATCATTTTATCTGAAAAGGATTTAAGGAGATTTCAAAAAATAAATATTTTGTTTATCCAAAGTAGATATAGGATTAAACTTGTTCAGTACACTGTCATAATAATTGGAAATGTTTATTTACCATCCCATTGCGATAATATATCGTCCTCCAGGTTGTCATTATAGACAACTTTCCATTTAATATAGATTCGAGACAGAACACTGGTATAATGCCAGTCATGTTTTTTTAGATGTTTTACATACTCTCAGGTGCCTCGTTTGGTCGTCTGCCATTAGTTACGCATAGTTAGGTCAATACGATCTGTTTCAGTTTCCGTTGGATTTGTTTGGTACATGTTGTCCTGGTACATGGAGTTTTAGACTTCAATATCGGCAACGTTTATCCAATAATAAAGTGTTGCATTTTTGGGGTCAGCCTGTATAACACAAGATTCTTGCTTCTACTTTTTGCCGTAAGTCATATGAATATTCCACTTGTTTGTCGGGCGGCACATTATTGGGGTCCACGGTTTCCATCATCCCTTGAAATAAGAACAAGCTTATTAGATAAAAAAGAGACTTTGGAAAATCAGAATGTGGACGGCACGTATGTAATGCAGATAGGTTCTGAATTGGGAATGCATTTTCCTAAATTCTGAACACTGTATTAAGCTTTCCCATGTATAGTTCACACAGCAATTACCAAATGTTATTTCTTCAGGTGCCAATTTGTATTATCTAGGAACATAGCTTCTCTGCTTCCCTACGGACCACAATGATTATTTAAACCGTAAAATGGTGTTCATTTGTTTATTTTTAAACCAAGTTTCACAATGCCAAGATATGAGATAATTTCTTCCAAAACTCAACCATATCAAAACTTAGAATAAAAAGTAAGGGCCAATGGTTGTTCTTCCCAATGTCAACTAATGAATTCGAACACCCTCAAGAAATCCGTGACTTAAAATGTCTAGTTGTGAAAGGTACTCAGTCAAAGATGTAGAAGAACGTATACTAACTGTCATCCCATTCAAAGGGTTTCATTTATTCCTCAATACCCATGGACCAAGAATGTGACACTGTCATCGCACAAACATCCATTCTGAAACGAAATCTGACCTGTTCATTTTATGTTCACAGTCAAGTGGGATAGCAAGTGAAGGGCTTCATAAAATAGCAGTATAAAACTTTTTTGTTATACATATTCAATTTCTTGATTTGAAATTACCAACAAAAAAGCTATTTTTAGTAGATTTATATATACACATCATGATACAAAGTGATCTTTTGACTCTTTATCCTTGAAAACATCAATGACTAGATCAAACGTTGTACAATGTACATGATCAAACGAAATGATTGAATGTCCAAACCTCGTTTCACGACCTTATGAGTTAAGTAGCTTACAATCGATTACTATACCTCCGTGAACTAGGGAGATAACTTGAAACTCAAAATGCAATTCGTGCAAATAACGTATCGAGACAAGTCCGTCCACAGCCTCTACTAGATGATATATTAGAATGCTTGTCTTCAGTATGACCATTCACATGGACCAGTTCCTATGAGCTTATGGGCTTTCAACTAGAAAGCCCATGTTCAAACAAATACGGGGGTTAACATGTAAACCTATGAGGAAAACCACTGGTCCTTAACTTTTTTGAGGAGTACATGTATATATATAAAATGACTAAGTGCGTCATTTTCACACAAAATGAAAAGAGGTGATACTGTGAGCATTTCACTTCAGTATACATATCTGGATGAATCAAATATGTCTAGTGTATAATCCGACTAAAAAAGAAAGCAATACGAGTTCTACGGACTATATTATGAATTGTGCGATCCCATAACATTACATCACTGATTTATTACAACTTTTACACCAGATATATTGTTCCATATTAAAACATTCATGGTTGAGTAACCAATATTAACCATATGCTAAAATATGTGTTCGAAACCCATCTGTTGAAAGCTGATTACAAAATAACAACCAAGATGTACAATTATCTATGGATTGCATAAATATTGATAATTAAGTGATAAGTGTTCTTGTAAAGTTATGGTCAATGATTCCACTGTAAATGACATACATCGCTATATATATATTATTAATACATGCAAATGAGCCACTGCATCTGCCAATGTCGTCATAAACAAACACCGACAAGCTCCGGTTGTTAATTTCATTTTTTATTCCTGCTTGAATCAAAATAAAGAAACAAGAAAAGGCCTGGATGCCAGTTTGCCAAGTAGCTAAGACAAGTCATGTCGGTAATTCAGTTCAAGAGGCAACCTTCACCCGTGTGTCTGTGAGATGTACTGTATAACGATGAGTAGCTATGGTCTTGAACTCACACACGGCTTTGGTTATACTCATTAGATAAGTGATAAATTAAAGCATCTACTGTCTGTGAAATATCGAAGATATCAGAAGAATATGAACATATCCTAAAGGTTTCAAGAAATACCAATACCAGGCATCATCCAGTTTCCTTAAAATCTATCGATGCTTGTCCGTTTGGCTAAAGTATTAGTTCTTGTCAAAATATAAACCAAAAGCCATAATTAGGGTCAGTCGAGAGCTAATAGAGTGAAAGCATAATGGCAGGGATCGTAAAACTATTTGAGATTTGTTGGCCTCTTGTACCCTCACGACCTGGTGAGAACTAACCGAAACAGGAGGGGTGTCCGATGGGAAATCAGTAATTTATTGATCTAGGTTTCTATATCACTATCCTCAATCAGGTTTGTGTATTGCTGTGATGTCATGCTGCCATGTGCACATCAGACCCATGGAAATTGTGTCCATCAAGACATGACAGTCACCCAAGTAGAAACTATCGACGTGCTCAAAACGCCCCATCAAGATGGTGTTGACAAGTTGTCTTGATAGATCCACCGATTAACAAAGATAAGGAATTGCAGATATTATTGTCATCTCCCTTATTCTTAAAATCAACGAAGGTTGAATATGAAGGTTCATACCTTAATTTACAATGAACATTGGTAGTTTCCTACTTAATATAAGGGCCGATGTTAAAAACGTACAAAAGATATCCAAATATGGGAAATACATCCAAATATGGAAATGTCATCCAAAAAAGCAAATTCTATAGTTTTTACTACCTGTGTACAGATAAATTATAAGTATAAAACTTAAACCTTCCACTAAAGGCATTGCCTCTCTGAAATCCGAAAGAGCATATTCATTACTCCTCACGATCAATATCTGTTTTACTGAGTATGTATACTGTTTCAGCATTTTATTATATTCTTGCACTCGTCTCTAGTTTTATTTCTTCTCGTTGTTTTGTATGAAAATAAGAGAAATTCAGATTAAAAGAACGGTTGTTTTGGAAGCTTTGAAACTCTTTGTTAATAGCATTGTGTTCCTTATTAGAAAAATGCCATTTCGGAAAATGTGTTGTTTTGAATACATCATGATTCTGTAGTTATATTATTATCTATTTTCAAATTATTCCATGCTTTCAGAACCTATATGAATCAAGCCAATAATGATATATTGCACTTGTAATTTGCTTGACGTTCATTTCCAGGATAGGTTATGTAACACAACGTCCTATTCAAAGAACCAATATATTTATGTTCTATGTTCTCAGATACAAAATGTTTTTAGTCAACAACTCATTGGTTACACACAGTTTTCAGTAGAACAAACCAACTAAACAAACCATGAACTACGTGAGTGGAATTGTAAACGGAAAACACAAATGTAAGCACAACATCATCGAGGTATATCAACATTTGTAATATTTCAGTCATTTAACCGATGTCTTGAAACATTAGTATCTTCATTAAAGAAGGCCTTTTAGTATTATGTTACATGCCTCATCCTTAGGATTTATCGAAGTACAAAAATAAGCCTTTACTATTTTGAGGTAGAATGAATTCCCAATGTCATGTGTTATTGCTAAGCCAAAGGATTTATCGAAGTATTTTTCCCATTACAGCTGAATACTACAGTCAGTCAAGTTTCACTTATTGCCAATATAGATTACAATATAGTCTGTAATGTTGTGTTTGTAATCCTACATGTATTATTAAAATTTCCATTAACGAATGCCATTTTCTTCGAACGTGCTTAAACTAGCTTTGATTATACTTAATTGCATAGCTTTAGTGGTTAAATAAACTAAACAAAATGCATTTAATTGGTTTGCATGCAACTTAGTAAAAATTATTTGCCACAACAACTGATACAATTAAAGCTGTTCTTGGATGGAGACAATGCAATCGGTAAGGACATCGATCGATAAGGCATTCTTGCGTTCACTATCATACGGGAACTCTGTTGGACTTGATGGCTTGTCAAACCACATTTCAGCTGATAAAACGATACTTCTGTTCAAGCATATGGATTTGTAAGACGAACAATTTAGTATTGGAAGTTATAATTATAGCGGGACCTGAAATAAAATTGGATGCAACGAAGCATAAACCATTTCTCTTGCGAGGTCAAAGGATGGAAATAATGAATAGATAAGCATTAATAAAGTAATCTTCTGTCCCCTTGGCATCGGGAATGTGTTTTAATGGACCATAATATGCATATATGGAGATAATATGATGTTTTACTTTGTAAAAGATGTATTATAAGATGAGATGCCATAATACTTCAACATGTCTCTGGCCTGATTCCATCAACCATTCTTGGATTAACATGAATTCTATTTTTTGTGTTCCCCTCTAGCCTTCCATGATAGTTCATTAAATTATTCCTATCTTTCTAAGCATGAGATATTTGGGGAAATATTTGAGATAAAGGAAGATATACTAGTAAAGCATAACACAAGAAATTCAAGAATGGGTCTCTGTCACTCCATCCGACACACATTTTATTATTCCAACGAACGAAGTTCGGTAGGGATATAGTGAAGTCCTCCTTCAGTCCATCAGTTAGTCCGGAAGATAACTCGGATACTAGTGGACAGATTTTCTTCATATTTGGTGGAAAGATGCCGCTTTAAAAATGGCGGGGATTTTTCGTTAAAATCTTAAGTTTTCATTTTAAACCAAAGTAATAAATAGTATTGTTTGAAATGTTGGTAGTATATTCACAACATCTATTCCGAGTTTTTCACCATGACCCCCAGGGGCCATGTATGGGGGGGGGGGGGGAATGGGAATTAGCGTTAATTTTGAGATCTTTCTAAAGTATAGATTTATTATACACAAATGAAAACCAATCTAGAGTAGATTGCAAATATTGTATCGGTTTTGTAATTTGGACCTCGTAAAATTCAAAATGGCCACCTTATATGAGATTTCGCAATAATTTTCTGATCCCTTTAAAGTATGGCTATATTATACTCAAATTGAAGGAAATTTAGGGTAGATCATTACTATGTTATTATCTTTCTGATTTGTGCCCCAGACAATTCAAAATGGCTGCCAACAGGAATTTGCGTTAATTTTGAGATCTTTCTGAAGTATTGCTTTATTATACTCAAATGAAAGGCAATTTAGAGTTGATTGCAAATATTGTATCGGTTTCGTAATTTGAGCCTTGTAAAACTCAAAATAGCAACCGCCTTATGTGGAATTTCGCAATAATTTTCTGATCTCTCTTGGTACTGTTTTCCTGATTTGTGCCTCAGAAAACTCAAATTGTCTTTATTATTCGTGCCTTTAAAACTCTTAAATGGTCACCCAAACGCTTTTAAAATTGGTAGAAATTCTGATATATCTCTAACGATCCCAATGTTGATATTTTTTGTGAGAAATTCAGATTCATATATGTTATAGTGTTCGTTGGGATTTGGTACTCAGTGGAGTTGCCGTTTTCTAGTTTTTTGTATTGTGATGGCCATTGGGGGCTACATATAAGTATACAGGGACTGGCATCGTCCTAATATATATGGTATGCTACTGGAACAAATGCTATCAGAGACTAATAAATTCACACTTGATAATGAAATGATTTCGTTGAAACAAACAGGAGCAAGTTGACCCGAACGGTATTTAATCTTGTCAAAATTGCAGATGTTAATCATAACTCTTACAACCTAGAGGGGATTGTAAAGAAAAACAATTTAGGTGAAATTCAGAATCGGATAATTTATCAAAACGTTATAAGATTTCAACGTACCACTCTGTTTCCAAGGTCAAGATACGTATATCCCATTTGTATTTTGTAATCTTGATGTATATGGCTTCAATATATGAATTTTTTCAACAGGCATATTCCACTTGTTCATGAGTTATAATGTCTTCCGAACATCAACAGAGTACACATTGCCATTGGTAATTCTATATGAATTGAACTAGATATATATAGTCGTACGCGTTGTGTTATTCGTACATGAAGAACACGTTCCACGGCCAGAGTCTATTGGAAGTTTGATGTCTCGTTTTGGTTACGTGTTTCAAGTCATAGGACCATTGTTGTTCACCCTTTGCATTCGTTCGACTTCTTAAAAGAGAGCTTCTGTGCAGAAATTGCAATGTAAACACGTTCCTTTAGTTTTTTCCCCATGGTTGCATCGATAATGAAGTAGTCATTACATCTCTTAATTATGATTGACAGAAAACAAAGACAGTGCATCGAGGACTAACTTGTAATAAGTAAACGTCCAAAAGGCCTATATGTAGTTTCAAACGCTGTATGATGCACAATGTTCAGAACCTTTAATAGTAGGATTGTGAGGTCACAACAGGGAGAACTACCCTTTGGTTTGTCTTGCTATAATCCAATTTTCCCATCCTTAATAATGACTTTCTTGTAAGACCATTTGGACGAACCTGTGGGGTGAGAGAGGAGGGGGTATTAGACCCGTAGCCAGTTTTTGACAAAGGGGGTCACGTTCACATTTAGCAACTATAACTCAGAAATGGCCAAAATCACTTGACAAGTGCTCAGAGTTGTGAAAATGCATGAATTTGAAAGAGTTTTCGGCCAGGGA